>OY757019.1:134396770-134634741 GCA_963580285.1 Lucinisca nassula | reverse complement strand
GTGGGTTAACCCTTATCTTGTTGTTCACGACAACCCCTATCTTTGCAAACAGTGTAGATCCAGATCAGCCATCTGATCAGGATTTACACTGTTTGGCATTCAATTTATGAATTTGTAACAATAAATTACATCAATTTATTTGATTGGTTGATAGCCAGAAATAGGTGGGGCTTAAATGAATATTCAGCAAGATAAGGGTTAATGGAACTTATCGATTCCTGGTCATTGCCTTCACATCTAGTTTACACTTCACTTCCTTATGAGCCCCGCCAAGCGAATTTGTGTCCTCGAGCATTCCGTCATGACAAATTTTAACTGCGCATGCCCAGCCATTTAGAGAGGCCAGGGATATGGCTTTCTGTCTGAAGGTTCCTCTTGATTCACTGCTTGTATGAGCGAGCAGCGAAGGTTCTTGCCATATTCACCATATTTTTTTGATTCGGTTCATTAGTTTGGTTGCTATGGCATCTTAGAGTTTCTATAGATTTGTAATGGGGTAAATTGAAACTTTGCATTTACTGCCAAGTCTTAGTAGATATTTTGGCAAAACATTCAAAGAAATATTTTCAAGCAATCTTGTTTCTGCAATATGATTTTAAGCCTCTGCTAATTTTTTATTGGTTGCCATTAATAACCAAAATAAAAAACAAAATAGAAAAAAAGACGAAAATTATTTAAAACAATCATCTCGTCATAATCCATATGCTTTGAGGCTGAGGTTTTGTGGAAATATTCATTATATTTGCCTTTACAGGCTTTGTCGGGCCCATCGGAGTCTAACTGTTGCTTTTCTTTTGCTCCAGCATTTCAGTGGTTTCTTGCTGTCGAGTCCTCGCCGTTGTTTCATCTCTGTGGTTGTTTGATTATTGTGTTCACGGAGATGTTGCACTGATGAGTTAGGAGGCCTTCACGCGAACTGAACAAATTATTTGTCGAAATCGCGATGGAAATAAAAGCGAGGATTGTGGCTACGTAAAATCGATTTAAACCCCACTGTGGAATTAGTTTCCGCTGACCGTTCCAAGGTGTTTCTTCTGTCGCGATTTATTTTTATTATGGTTTGTCGTTAGGTGTTTGTGTCGCTTGTGTTATTTTATTTTGGATAGCCTATTGGTCATTTTCTGGGAAAGTAACTGTCCTTTTGGCTTTCCGCTGTTGGTGTTTCCATTAGGTCTGTTGTTGCATGTTTGGTTTTCTTTCCCTTTGGCGTCTCTGATGGGAGCTATGGGTTGATTGTATCGATTCCTGATCATTGCCTCTACTTCTATTTTGTGTTTTTATGAAATTTGACTCTATAGTTTGGTTGCTAGGGGAAGTTAAGAGTTTCCATAATAATTGAAAAATTACACCTTTCAAGATATTTTAAAAACTTTCATAGGAATATTCCTTAAACAATGTTCAACTGCCATATGATTTTAGGGCTACTTGGTTGCCACAGATGGTTGTCAATTGTCGTTTGTTGTCTTGCAAAAACACATTCAAGAGACATCAGACCTCTGAAGCCACCAGACTGATTGGGTCCAAATTATATCTGTAGCGTCTCTGGGTGCAGGACTTCCGTGGTTCATTAAAATGCATGGCTGTCAGTGGGCAGTGCTCCCTGAGCTCTGGTGAGGATAGTGACCCATGGACCTCTCGTTTGGATTTACATTTATCTATTGTAGATGGGGTTGTTAGCCGCAAACTTTATGCTAAACGTGGCGATTTTGATTTTCATATTGTAATATTTTCCTTTCTTGGACGTTCCTTGTGTGACAGCCTACGGTGTTTATATTTCGCAATTAATTCGGGTTGCCATAATGTTTTGTCGTGTATCTGATTTCAATCGGCCCCCGCGCATCGGGGTTTGAAGAAATAGATGGGCTACATGATGCTTCCACGCAGAGCTGAAACCGACCCGCACACGAGTACAGGTAAACCGCTTAGAGGATCTAAGCCTGTCCAGGCAAAGCGGCGCGAGTTGGCCCGTCCATGCTAATAAACCCTATTGGTTTCATTGGGCGGCAGGGGTTGAGATGTCATTGCACCTCAAGGTCGGGTAAAAGTCCCACAAAATTGGAAGCAACGTCTCCAAGATGACCTTTACAGTGTTGACGGGGACGTTAAACCGCAAATCAAACAAACAAATCTGATTTCAACACTCCCAGTAAGTTATTAAATGCCAACTTTCTTAATCAGGGTTATCGGTACCATAAGATACGAAAAGTAGAAGTGAAGGCAATGATCAGGAACCGATACAATTAACCAGCAGCTCCCTTCAGAGACACCAAAGGGAAAGAAACACAAACATGAAATAATTAGACCCTTATGGAAACATCAATAGCGGAAAGCCAACCTTCCCAAAAATAGCCAATTGGCTATCCAAACAAAAAATATATAAGCGAAACACACACTGAAAGACAAACCATAACAAAATAAACTGCAACAGAAGAACCGCCTTGGAACGGTCAGTGAAACGAATTCCACTGAGGGGCTTTTTAAAAATCGTTGTACGAAGCCGCAATCCTCAACCTTACTTCCGTCGCGATTTAGACAAATAACTTGTTCAGTCCACATGAAGGCCATTGCAACATCTCCGAGAACACAAAAATCAACCACAGAGATGAAACAACGGTGAGGAGCTTTTTCTAAGCTTTATAGAAATTCCGATTTAGTTTCTAAATTCAATGTTGGACTCGAAACTCTTCTGCCACAAGTCCTATCAGAACTCGAATTCTATGTTACTTAGTGTATAAATTCAGAACAAGACGGCAATGACGGTCCTTTAATCGCTCACCTGAGTCATTTAAAGCAATTTGATCTGATGTCATAGACTTTTATCCGATATGACCGATAATTCTAACTTAACCTATGTTTTAACTTAAATTTGGTCTTTTCTGGACAAACATTTGCTCAAGTTTCAAACATTCAGGTGAATATTATAAGAATCTGATATGGGGTGTTGTTGTAGATGAGCGTTTCCAACCCGAGGGATGACCGTGCTGAGCGGAACCGAGGCTACGCCGAGGTTCCGCTCAGCACGGTCATCCCGAGGGTTGGAAACGCCCATCTACAACAGAACCCCATATTGGATTCTTTTTCTTACACAACACCTCCGGTTAGTTTTGACAGCTCGCACATGTATATTGTTTACAAATAAAAGTAGTGTGTGTGTGTGTGTGTGTGAATTCGGGTTTAACGTCGCTTTCAACAATTTTTCAGTCATATCACGACGGTGTCTGGTTGCGACAGGGAGCTCAATGCTCTCGTTTATAGTGCTGCCTCACTGAAGTATCATGTCCCAGACACATTACATGATACCACACCCAGTCACATTATTCTGACACTGGACCGACCAGTCCTAGCTCTGACCCGTAAATCTGAGTGCCAAGCGAGGAGCAGCTAGTACCATTTTTAACGACTTTGGTATGTCGCGGCCCGGGATCGAACCCGAGACCTCCCGTTCCCCGGAGCGGACACTCTACCAACTGAGCTATCGGGGCCGGTAAATAAAAGTAGTGCGGAAGTAGTTCCGGCGGTTGAATAGAATTGAAGCGCATTTCTGTTAGTTGCCTGGGTCGGAACACCAGGGTCAGACGATAAATTTCTATCACAGGGTAAAATCACGTATTTCCTTCTCTGGTGTGCAAGAATTATTAAGTTTAAAGCAAAACTGTGGCCTCTGGGATGTTCAAAATGTTTTTTAATTTTTTCTACAAAATTTGACATACTGCCCTAGTTTTTGATCCAACATGTCCCATATTCAATCTGATCGAGATATCAAGTCAATCATTCAGATCAAGTTTTATATAGATTCGTGATAGCCATTGGAATTGGCTATTTTGTGGGAAAGTAACTGTTATGTTGGCTTTCCGCAATAGTTGTTTCCATTAGGGTCTGCAGTTTGAATGCACGCAAGGATTTAACGAAATTTGAGCTAGTGACCTTGTTTTTGATCCGACATGACACATATTCAAGCATCAAGTCAAACATTCAGGTAAAGGTGAAGTGTCTTATTTGTTATTTGACTTTGTGCCGTTTGGTCATGTTTCGTTTGGTTTTGTGTGCGCCTCCATATCACTTACTTTACATGGCTGCGTTTTGTTTTATTCTGGCCTTTTCTGAGTGAACTTTTCTTATTAGTTTGAATATGTTCTTTCAAAGTGTAGTCATTTTGAAGCAAATAATTCGACATGCAGCTATATATTTTAAAAATTTAAAAAAGCAGAGAAGGCAACGGTCTCGAACGGACACACTTAATCCACACCTCCCCATCACGAAAACACGCCTATATAGTTTTGATCCCCTTGAACCCCACTTTTATATAGTAAAACTGGGGTTTCCGGGGGTAAACCTTATTTTTCTTATTTCTGCTCTAAAATATAGATTGTGGGTACTCGTTATAACCGCCTCGATGAGGCGGTTCTAATGAGTGCCCACAATCTATATTTTGAGCAGAAATAAGAAAAATATCACAATTTTTCATCATAAACTTTTAATTTTTTTCGGCGATAAAGGTGGCAATGTATTTGTATAGGCTTGATTGCGTAATGCATCCAAGAGATTAACGGGAAATGATTACGAAAATAAACTAACATCGCTATAATAATAGTTCGTCTGTCATTACTGACAATGACCAATCTGAATCACATTTTGAGAACTGTTAATGATTGTGTGTTCTAAGATGGCTGATGAGACCGATTCTAGCTCCGAACACTATTATATGGCAGCACTTTCTAGCTCAGAACACTATTATATGCCAACACTTTCTAGCTCAGAACACTATTATATGGCAGCACTTTCTAGCTCAGAACACTATTATATGCCAACACTTTCTAGCTCAGAACACTATTATATGCCAGCACTTTCTAGCTCAGAACACTATTATATGCCAACACTTTCTAGCTCAGAACACTATTATATGCCAACACTTTCTAGCTCAGAACACTATTACATGCCAGCACTTTCTAGCTCAGAACACTATTATATGCTGGCACTTTCTATCATAGAACACTATTATATACCAGCACTTTCTAGCTCAGAACACTATTATATGCTGGCACTTTCTATCATAGAACACTATTATATGCAAGCACTTTCTAGCTCAGAACACTATTATATGCTGGCACTTTCTATCATAGAACACTATTATATACCAGCACTTTCTAGCTCAGAACACTATTATATGCTAGCACTTTCTAGTTCAGAACACTATTATATGCCAGCACTTTCTAGCTCAGAACACTATTATATGCTGGCACTTTCTAGCTCAGAAAATGGCATAACGGCTCTCCAAGACATTAAGATTTTAGCAACACACAGAGGAAAAGAGGAACCATAAAAATAAATGTCGTTTCAACGGTTTTAGTTAACCCTTTTTGTACCAAATGGAATCTTCCTCCTTATCTATAGTAGGAGTCCACTTCGAAATTTAAGGGTGTCAGGTTGTGTTTTCTTCAAAATTTATTTGGAAAATTGGGGTTTACAGGGGGTAAACAATATTTTTCTTATTTCTGTTCTAAAATATAGATTGTGGGTACTCGAGTTCCTACAGCCTATATTTTGAGCAGAAAAAAAACAGTTATTTCATGTTTGTGTTTCGTTCCCTTTGGTGTCCCTGATGGGAGCTGTGGGTTAATAGATTGTAACGATTCCTGGTCATTTGCTTCGCTTCAATTTTATTCGCTGATTTCCATATTTAGGGCAACGAAGAAACTCATATCGTTGCAGATGGAAAGTATTTATCATTTCAGTCATATTGTGTATATGATGTCAGATTCTACATTACAAAAACACACCTATTCAAATATACTGAAACATTAAACACCCAAAAATGATAATTTTCAGATAAAACAATTCCTATACTTTTTTCTTATTTCTGTTCAAAACATAGAGTGTAGGTACCCGTTAGAACCGCATCCACGATCTATGTTTTTGAGCAGAAATAAGAAAAATCATCACAGCAGGCACACGTCGCAAGCTAAACGTCAAATCAACGTCGATGCAACGTCATGACGTTGCACCGACGTTGATGTGACGTTGCATAAGAGTCATGGCGTTGCATGGACGTTGATGTGATGTCACAATAACGTCATGTACCTGCTGGGAATGTTTACCCCTGTAAACCCAAGTTCTACTATATAAAAGTGGGGTTTGAGGGTGTCTAAATTATGCAGGCGTCATTTTGTGATAAACACAGCACGCCTATGTTGGCAATGGCAAAAACTGTGATTTATTATGCGATAAATCACTGGGCGGAAGAGCGTGATGCGAAAAGCCGTAGTTTTATGACGTCACTCGAAATTTCTTTGATGTTAGATGGTGAAACTACATTATCTCACATCGAAAACATCACAAAAAAGGACTTAAAAGCACGTGTTACAGTCAATACTTTTGGCGGGACTTTTCTAACAATTGCGCAGTTTGAAGGAAACAACATTTTTGCCAATTTGAGTTGTGTTGAAATAGAAATGAAAGAATGGTTGAGTTATATATCACAGTTTGTTAGACATATGCTCGTGTTTTTATCTACTTTCCCTGCAGGCACAAAACGTTGATTCAACGTTGAACTCACGTTGAAACAACGTTTACGTTGTTTCAACGTCAGTTCAACGTTGAGTGCCTGCTGGGTTTACGTCTGATCCTGAATTATTACTCAGCAATTCTCTGTTAGCGCTGATCTATTTCTTAAGGCGCATATGGGAACACCTGCCAGTTTTCCCCTGCCCACGGAAAAAGGGACCAACTCTTGAAGGAAAGATTTTGCTCCAGCACGTTACGTGACATCACATATAAACATGTACGTTACTGCCGACATCCGCTTTGAAAAACATAACAACATTGTATAAAATGTTGTCAAAAAGCTTTCCAGTATAACAAAATTCGCTTTGATTCTCGACGGGGAACATGGGATCATATAAAATTTCCCGCCTGAAAGAGATATTTGTCCTCGCCTAACAGCTCAGGTTATTGATGATACTTTGAAATATTCGGCAAGATGTTCATATGGCGATGGACGCACGAGCTTGCGAGTGCGTATCCGCCATATCAGTCCTGCAAAAATACTGACTTTTCTGAAATTTCTCTATTTTGTTATCAGATTTTAATCTCTATACTAAACCATCTCCCTGCTTTGGACTGTCAGAATGTATGAGGTGCCGTTTTACTATAAATCCCCTATTTTTGATATCACAAATTCGATTGAGTGATATCACTAAATATTATGTGATATCACTAATTATTTTGTGATATCACAAAATCCATTTGATATCACTAAATCGATTTTGTGATATCACAAAATCGATTTTGTGATATCAAAAAGTAAGATTGAATTTGTGATATCACAAAATCGATTTAGTGATATAACTTAATCGAATTTGTGATATCACAAAATCCATTTTGTGAAATCACAAAATACGCATCATTTTGTGATATCACTAATTCTATTTAGTGATATCACTAATTCTGTTTAGTGATATCACTAAATCGATTTTGTGATATCACTAATTCGATTTAGTTATATCGCAAATTCGTCTTTATTTAGTGATATCACAAAATCGATTTTGTGATATCACTTATTCGAATTTGTGATATCACTAAATAGATATGAATTTGTGATATCACTAAATCGATTTTGTGATATCACAAATTCATTTTTTCTTTTTGAATTCTTGGAATAATGAGGGCTCCCGGAATGATCACTGCGCATGCGATCTACTGCACATGCTATTTCGGCGTATTATCCGCATACTGCCATTTAAAACCGACCAGTTTGCCATGTCTTTATCCGTTTGCGTGCACGTGCGTGCGTGTGTGTGTGTGTGTGATTATGTTCGCCAAAGATTTTTCAAGAACTGTTGGGCTTAGATTTATGAAACTGTGTAGACATTTTAGTATCTAAATGAACTTATATATCCATGTAAGTCGTCTGCTAGTAAGGCTATTTACATGAAATAACAAGTCATACTGTGATAGCCTCCCTTATGTGTCTCGCATTATCTGGGTCAATATTACCTCAGACAAAGACGGGGTTCTAGGAAAATCCCACTGTCGTCTACATCACATCAAAATTCAAAATAGCCTTCAGAATATGACCGACGTTGCTCTGAACAGTGGCAACAACCTACGTCATCATGACAAAGAATTTTGTGGATTTTTATTAATCGACTGGCATAAAAGTTCGGATAGTACCTAGACAGCAAGTAACATGCTTACTGAAATAGCTCTCGGTAAGAGTAACAAAATGACGAATTTGTTCGGGGTGTTGTGAATAAAAAGAAAACTTGTGAAATTTTTCTACATAAAAACATGTAACCCAGATGTTAACCTTTTTAATGCACTGCTCATATCTTATTGCTTTTGTTTTGTTTGTTTGATTTGAGGTATATGGTCCCCGTCAACACTGTAAAGGACATTTCGGAGACGTTGCTTCCAATTTTGTGGGACTTTTACCCGACATTGAGATGAAATGACATCCCAAGCCCTGCCGTCCAATGAAACCAATAGCGTTTATTAGCATGGACGGTCCGCCTCGCACCGCGGTTCCTGGACAGGCTTAGATCCTCTAAGCGGTTTACCAGTACTAGTGTGCGGACCGGATTCAGCTCTGCGTGGAAGCATCATGCAGCCATATATTTCTTCAAGCCCCTATGGGCGGGGGCCAGATCATATCTTTTTGCAACGCCCTGCTTATTATAACGAACACAAGTTACAGCTGAACGGTTGAAAACCACACAATACGTGACGTAACGGTGACGTAGTTGTAAGGGGAACACCTTCTCTGTCTGGCAACTAATTATTAGCCCATTGCGGGAAACTCCTGCAAATAGTGCAGACCAAAATCAGACACCACAGAACGCGGCATCTGATCAGGGCCTGCACTATTTGCTAACATAAATTTCTGTCCAAATAAAATAAAAACGAAAAACTAGGTCTGTCACCCCTTTTATGACAAATGGACTTGTCCAACATATAGCAGTGGAAGAGTACACTAGTATACAATGGGTTAGGAAGTAAACATTGTATTGTTTGCAAATATAACATATTTAGTGATATCACTAATTCGATTTTGTGATATCACTAATTCGTTCATATTTAGTGATATCACTAATTCGATTTAGTGATATCATTAATTCGATTTAGTGACATCACTAAATTATGTCTATTTAGTGATATCACAAAATCGAATTAGTGATATCACAAAATCAATAACGTGATATCACTAATTCGTTTTTGTGATATCACAAAATAAATTTGATTTAGTGATATCACTAATTCTATTTAGTGATATCACTAAATCGATTTTGTGATATCACTTATTCGATTTTTTGATATCACAAATTCATCTCTATTTAGTGATATCACTAATTCTATTTAGTGATATCACTAATTGGATTTAGTGATATCACAAAATTTGGGATTTATAGTAAAACGGCACCTCATAAGAATGGGTATTTTATTACCAGCGCTGGCAAAAATTTGGAAACACTCAAGACATTGCTGAAGCTAAGAACAATTTACATATTTTAACTATACAGAGGAAAATTCATTTCTAGGAAAAAGAAACAGGTTTGAGTGAGTGAGTGAGTGAGTGAGTGAGTGAGTGCGTGAGCACGTGAGCAAGCGACTGGGTGAGTAGGTAAGTAAGCAAGTTACCCTGCAGGCACACAACGTTGACTCAACTTTGATTCAACGTTGTTGTTTCAACGGTGATTCGATAGTAGGTAGGTAAGTAAATAAGTTAATAAGTAAGGTCTTGATTTAAAGAGGTTTTTGGTAATGAGGAAAAATCACCAATAAATAAAAGAAAGAAAAAATAAATATTTATTTTCAAAATTGTACAGAATGGGATCTTCCATCCCGCATACAGATGAGTAGAATTTAAACATTGATAAAAATTGGAGCATTGAAGGCCCTGATCAGGCGTCTTGTTCTGCAGTATCTGATATGGGCCTGCACTGTTTGCAACGAGTGATAAGTTGTTTCCTTATTCCTTTTTCCTTATTCCTTTGTCCTTATTGCTTATTTATTTTTTCAACCTTTCTATAAAGTGCCATATCAGGAAAGGTCCATTTTCAGCCCATCAAAATAAGTCGACTTTACGCTTCGGCTCCTATTAACAAAAGTCGACTTTACGTAAATATGCTTGGTAAGATTTTAAGCACTGTTTTCGGAAGATAAGTTGACAGAGACGTAAAAGAGTAGTGGTGGTGGTGCGCATGCGCGCGAATTGTGCGCTTCCCTATTTTCAGGGACAAATTTTGGATTTTTTTGGAATAATTAGGAGTACCCTGGATGAGTTGTTTAGCTATTTAACTTAACTTAACTTATTTATTGTCCTGAGTCTTCTTTTTCAGCTCTAGCTTTTTTGTTTGGTGAATTGTAAAGTGCGTAGCCCGGTCATTTTTGTAGTGGTAATTTTCTACCCTGCACCGGTCACCGGAACTTAATTTAGTTCCGGTTCGCGGATTGGACACAAATAGGTAAACAACAACATAATGAAAATATAGAACAAGAGGGCCATGATGGCCCTGGATCGCTCACCTGATCATATTGTACAAACGGAATTGTGTGTAATATATGGTGGAGTGGAGGGTTTGAGCAATTTTGGTTGGACCCAAAGACCATTTCTGTGAAATTAATTCAAAATCGGTCTGCCTGTTTAGGAGTAGAAGTCATTTTGAGAAGTAGAAGTCATTTTTGATGAAATGACATCTCAAGCCCTGCCGCCCAATGAAACCTATGGGGTTTAAATGTATTGATGGTTTCACTTGCACCACTTTGCCTAGACAGGCTAAAACCTTCAAAGTGGTTTACCAAAACTCCTGTAGAAGCACCTTGCAGCCAAGGTGGGTGGGGGCCAAAACTTTCAAAAGACATCTTTCTCTAAAAGGAAGCAATTTTATAGGAATGTTCCATGAGTGACCCTCTAACAAAATTGCTAAAAATATTTTGCTTAAATGAGCATGATGGCCACCACAGCTAAAAACCTCAAACCTATTCCTGTCAAATTATTTCATTATCAATCCACTGGTTAAGGAGAAGAAGTTGTTTAAAGGTTTTGTTCACCAGAGCAGCATAGTTTGAGCAATTTTGGTGGAGGGTCACCCAAGGAACATTCCTGTCAAGTAATTTCAAAATCCATCCACTGGTTAAGGAGAAGAAGTCGTTTAAAGGTTTTCTATTTTTAGCTCTGGCAGCCAGCTTGTTATCCAGAGCAGAATGGTTTGAGCACTTTTTGTAGAGGGTCACCCAAGGAACATTCCTGTGAAGTTATTTCAAAATCCATCCACGGGTTAAGGAGAAGAAGTCATTTAAAGTTTTTTTCTATTTTTAGCTCTGGTGGCCATTTTATTCAACCGAGCAGAACGGTTTGAGCAATTGTGGTAGAGGGTCACCGAAGGAATATTCCTGTGAAATAATTTCAAAATCCATCCACTTGTTAAGGAGAAGTCAATTAAATGTTTTTTTCTTCTTCTATTTTTAGCTCTGTCGGCCATTTTGTTGACCTGAGCGGAACGGTTTGAGGCACTTTGGTAAAGGGTCACCCAAGGAACATTCTGGTGAAATAATTTCAAAATCCATCCACTGGTTAAGAAGAAAAATGCGTTTAAAGGTTATTCTATTTTTAGCTCGGGGGGGGGGGGGGGGGGGGCATTTTTGAGCAATTTTGGTGGAGGGCAACCCAAGGAACATTCCTATTAAGTGATTTCAAAATCCATCTGCTGGTAAAGGAGAAGAAGTCGTTTAAAGGATTTTCTATTTTAAGCTCTTGCAGCCATTTTGTTCACCCGAGCGGAACAGTATGAGCAATTTTGGTAGAGAGTCACCAAACAAACATTCCTGTGAAATAATTTCAAAATCCATCCACTGATTATGGAGAAGAAGTCGTTTAAAGGTTTTTCTATTTTTAGCCCTGGCGGCCATTTTGTTCACCCCAGGGGAACAGTATGTGCACTTTTGTAGAGGTTTACCAAAGGAACATTCCTGTGAAATAATTTCAAAATCCATCCACTGTTTAAGGAGTGGTGGTGTTTAAAGGTTTTTCTATTTTTAGCTCTGGTGGCCGTTTTGTTCACCCGAGCGGAAACTGTTTGAGCAATTTTGATAGAGGATCCCCCAAGGAACCTTCCAGTGAAATAATTTTAAAATCCATCCACTGGTTAAGGAGAAAAAGTCGTTTAAAGCTTTTTCTATTTTTAGCACTGGCGGCCATTTTGTTCACCCGAGCGGAACGGTTTGGGCAATTATGGTAGAGGGTCACGGAAGGAACATTCCTGTGAAGTAATTTCAAAATCCATCCACTAGTTAAGGAGAAAAGTCGTTTAAAGCTTTTTCTATTTTTAGCTCTGTCGGCCATTTTGTTGACCTGAGCGGAACGGTTTGAGCAATTTTGGTAAAGGGTCACCCAAGGAACATTCTGGTGAAATAATTTCAAAATCCATCCACTGGTTAAGGAAAAATGTGCGTTTAAAGGTTATTCTATTTTTAGCTCCGGCGGCCATTTTGTTAACCCGAGCTGAACTGTTTGAGCAATTTTGGTGGAGGGCCACCAAAGGAACATTCCTATTAAGTGATTTCAAAATCCATCCGCTGGTAAAGGAGAAGAAGTCGTTTAAAGGTTTTTCTATTTTAAGCTCTTGCGGCCATTTTGTTCACCCGAGCGAAATAGTATGAGCAATTTTGGTAGAGGGTCACCAAACAAACATTCCTGTGAAATAATTTCAAAATCCATCCACTGGTTATGGAGAAGAAGTCGTTTAAAGGTTTTTCTATTTTTAGCTCTGGTGGCCATTTTGTTCACCCGAGGGGAACAGTATGAGCAATTTTTGTAGAGGTTTACCAAAGGACCATTCCTGTGAAATAATTTCAAAATCCATCCACTGTTTAAGGAGTAGAAGGTGTTTAAAGGTTTTTCTATTTTAAGCTCTGGTGGCCATTTTGGTCACCCGAGCGGAAACTGTTTGAGCAATTTTGGTAGAGGATCCCCCAAGGAACCATCCAGTGAAATAATTTTAAAATCCATCCACTGGATAAGGAGAAAAAGTCGTTTAAAGCTTTTTCTATTTTTAGCACTGGCGGCCATTTTGTTCACCCGAGCGGAACGGTTTGGGCAATTTTGGTAGAGGGTCACCGAAGGAACATTCCTGTGAAGTAATTTCAAAATCCATCCACTAGTTAAGGAGAAAAAGTCGTTTAAAGCTTTTTCTATTTTTAGCTCTGGCGGCCATTTTCTTCACCCGAGCAGAACGGTTTGAGCAATTTTGGTAGAGGGTCACCCAAGGAACACTCTTGTCAAGTAATTTCGAAATCCATCCACTGGTTAAGGAGAAGAAGTCCTTTAAAGGTTTTTCTATTTTTAGCTCTGGTGGCCATTTTGTTCACCCGAGCGGAATGGTTTGAGCAATTTTAGTAGAGGGGCACCCAAGAAACCTTCCTGTGCAATAATTTCAAAATTCATCCACTGGTTAAGGAGAAGAAGTTGTTTAAAGGTTTTCTATTTTTAGCTCTGGCGGCCATCTTGTTCACCCGAGCGGAACAGTTTGAGCAATTTTGGTAGAGGATCACCCAAGGAGCATTCCTGTGAAATTAGATCAAAATCTGTCCAGCAGTTTTGGAGGAGAAGTTGTTTAAAGCAAAAGTTGACGACGGACGGACGCACGCACGCACGGACGACGGACAAAGACTGATCCCAAAAGCTCACCTTGATCACTTCGTGCTCAGGTGAGCTAATAAAAGTTATTCATTCTGATATTGCCCACCAGAGGAGATTTTCCAAGACACACACAGTAACTTTTGCCCTTCATACCTCAGGAAGTCAGTACTCAAACCATCCATGATGTGTCATTTTGTATTTGACATCCTATTTGGAGTGTGTTGCTTGCTGTTGGCAACACGTTTTGTTTCACTTTTTAACTGCAGTGGACAAGACCTACAGGAAATTCCAATTGACTTCTACCCTGTTTACACTGACTCTAGAGGTACAACAGCTAACCAGCATAACCTTTCGTTTCATGTACCCCAATTGTGCACGGTATCAATTCTAAAGAAATCTTTTAGGTTTAAGGAATTTCCTGGCTCAAATAAACTTTGTTATTTATACATATTTACAGTGATGATAGGAAATGCTTGGGATGTTGAAACTAATCCTGGTCCAGAATCCAGTCTGTACTGAAAGTGTTGGTTGGGATGACCGAGGAATTTGTTGTGATACTTGTAATGTCTGGTATCATATAGGCTGTCAAGGCATGTCTTCAACTATGTATAGCATTTATACTAGTCCATTGAGTACAAGCATGGCATGGGATTGCTTGAAATGTGGAATGCCTAACTTTTCCACATCGCTATTTGGTGATTCAGCAACTTTAGATACTCATAATAGATTTGATCCATTACCATCCCTGTCCGAGCCTGATAGTCCGATACCAGACAATATTGGCCCACCTACTGCAGCTTCTTCGCCCATTGTGCAGCAACCAAGAGGAGCTAAACCGAGGACCAAAAAAGCGGTCCTCAACCCCCCCCCCCCCTCCCCCCCTCAGAATCTTGATTATGAATTGTCAGTCAATTAAGAATAAAAGGGCTGAAATTCACACAATTATCGACTCGGCTAATCCGGACATCATTTTGGGGAATGAGTCTTGGTTAACCCCAGATATAAAAAACTCGGAGATTTTCCCAGATTCATTTGAGGCCATCTGGAAAGACAGAGTTGGAGATGCGCATGGTGGTGTCTTCGTGGCATTTAAAAGAGACCTGCTCTGCACAGAAACTCCGGAGTTGGACACCGACTGTGAAATAGTTTGGTGTAAGTTGAACATTATTGGGTGTAGGACTCTGTACCTTGGATCTTTTTATCGTCCACCAGATCAGATTGACCCAGATTATCTTGAGGCTTTCAATACATCCTTGGCTAGGATAATGTCAAATGGAAATGCCCACATATTGGTAGGAGGGGACTTCAATTGTGGTGATATTGAATGGAGCAACCAGCAGGTACCCCATGGGGTGTCGAAAAGGCAAACACAACAACAGCTTTTGGATATAGTAAAAGAACATTGCCTCTCTCAAGTCGTAAATATACCCACCCGGCAAGAAAAAACCCTAGATTTGCTATTTACAAATTCTCCATCCCCCGTTAGTCGTGTCAAAGGGATGCCCCCGATCGGCAAGGCCGATCATGATATAGTTTATATTGAGTATGACATAAAAGCAAAGCGAATCCGACAGGTCCCGCGTAAAATATATTTATATAAGCGTGCGGATATGGATGGTCTTCGAGACCATATGGCGCAATTTAAGGATTCCTTCCTTTCCTCTGACCTCTCTCGCATGTCAGTAAACGACTTGTGGGTCAGTTTTAAGACCGAACTTACGACGGCCATGGAAAGGTACATACCAATAAAAATGACCAAAACAAAGCATAGTGTACCATGGATCGATAACACGATCAAACACCTAATCAGAAGACGTGACAGAATGTACTTTCGTGCTCGTAAGTCTAGCAATCCCGACATGAAGAACCATTACAAAAGGTTCGCAGCACATGTACAAAAGGTAATTAGAGATGCATATTGGAAGCATGTTTCCAGCATCTTTACCTTTGATGATGAAAATATTGATCCCGAGGGCCCCCAGAAGAATGGAAAAGTTAAGAAATTTTGGTCATTTGTAAAGTCCCTGAAAAAAGAATCATTTGGGATCACTTCACTTAGGGAAAATGGAATTTTGAAAACTGAATCGCGCGAAAAGGCAAATATATGTAATAAGCAGTTTCAATCGGCGTTTACACGTGAAGCGGACGGTGAGCTACCATCAAAAGGTACAAGTCCGTTCCCCTCTATGGGGGACATAACAGTTGACCCCAAAGGGGTCGCAAAACTGTTGGACAAGCTCAACATACATAAGGCATCTTGGCCTGACGGTCTGCATGCCAGGGTGCTTAAGGAATGTAGTGCTGAAATATCTCCCCTGCTGGCCTTTATTTTCAATGAATCACTTGCTCGGGGCACTGTACCAGATGACTGGCGACAAGCAAACGTAACCCCGGTCTTTAAGAAAGGAGAAAAATATGATGCTGCGAATTACAGACCGGTGTCGCTCACATGCATCTGTTGCAAAACCCTGGAGCATATATTAGTTAGCAACATTGACAAGCACCTAGCCTCTGAAAGCATTCTTGCTGACTGCCAGCATGGTTTCCGAAGTCGAAGGTCTTGTGAAACTCAATTAGTTCAGTTCTACCATGACATAGGGAGCAATCTGGATGGGGCCATTAATCGTGGCCACAAACAGACTGACCTGATTATCATGGATTTTGCCAAGGCCTTCGACAAGGTACCTCACAGGAGGCTATTGTACAAACTAGATCATTATGGGATTAGAGGATCCACACTTAAGTGGGTTAGCTCATGGCTCTCTGGACGCACACAACAAGTTGTACTTGACGGCCAAGCGTCGGATCCAGTCCCTGTTTTGTCCGCTGTCCCACAAGGTTCGGTACTTGGACCGGTCCTTTTCTTGATATTTATTAACGATCTTCCTGATAATATCAGGTCATCTGTTCGCTTGTTTGCTGATGATTGTGTTTTGTATAGGAACATATATACTACTTCTGACTGTCTTATCTTACAAGATGACCTGGATAGCCTAGCACGTTTGGAGGCCGATTGGCAAATGAAGTTCAATGTGGCCAAATGTCATTCAATGAGGGTGTCACGGCACCCTCAAGACAAGCAGATTAAATTCAACTACTCATTACATCAGCATACTTTGGAACATGTCCAATCCGCAAAATATCTTGGTATCACCATTACTGATAATCTTGATTGGGGTCAACATATTTCTGAGATTACCTCTAAAGCAACTAGGACATTAGGGTTTCTTAGACGTAATTTGGCTTTTGCACCTAGGCAGACAAAGGGTGTTGCATACAAAACCTTGGTTAGACCTCAATTAGAGTATGCATCACCTGTTTGGCATCCCTATGTTAAAACTCAGGTTCAACAGGTTGAGAAGGTTCAGAGGACGGCTGCCCGATGGACCTGCAGGCGATGGCGGAACAGAAGCAGTGTTGGTGAAATGCTCGATGAGCTGGAGTGGCCATCCTTGGAGGCCCGTCGCGAGCAGTCCTCTTTAACCTTCTTTTATAAGATACACTCTGACACAGTGTCTCTTAATAAAGATAAATACTTGACCCCTGTGACTACTTCAACTCAAACAAGGGCATCAAAACTAAACAACAGTCAATATCGTAGGTACCAGGCCTATAGTGATGCCCTGAAGAATTCTTTCTTCCCTAGAACTATTCCTCAGTGGAATAGTCTTCCCTCCTCTGTGGTAAATGCCAAAACTGCAGAGGAGTTCAAAGCCCGCATGGTGTAGATTGGGATCCAGAGGTGTGCGTTTTAGTACACCTCTGAAAGCAGATTGTAAATAGTTTTAAGAACTCATCCAGTGGGTGTTTTTTTTTTTTTTTTTTTTTTTTTGCTAAATTCTAAATTTAGCGCACCACCCAACTGAGGTAATGGCCAAGTTTGACCGACTCAGTATATGAAGATAGATAAACCATCGCAGGTAGGTTTGACAGGTTGTACCGTTATCATTATCACACCATTCATTGGTTGGCAAGACAGATTGTATCGTTATAATTATCGTATCCGAAGCGTCGTTACCTTTTGGCAACAGTGGACAGTGCTTAACAACAAAAACATTCGCTGACGTCACTTTCAACTTATCCTACGACAACAGAGCATAGAATCGACTACTCAGTTATCATATATAATATCAAACCAAAAACCACCCGCCTATCGGGGCTTGTTTTGTTTGTTTGATTTGAGGTTTAACGTCCCCGTCAACACAGTATAGGTTGTTTTGGAGACGTTGCTTCCAATTTTGTGGGACTTTTGACCGACATTGAGATGAAATGACATCTCAAGCCCTCTCGCCCAAAGAAACCAATAGGGTTTATAAGTATGGACGGTCCGCCTCGCACCGCGGTTTCTGGACAGGCTTAGATCCTCTAGACCAGTACTAGTGTGCGGGCGGTTTCAGATATGCGTGGAAGCATCATGCAGCCCATTTATTTCTTGAAGCCCCGATAGGCGGGGGCGGTATCTGGGCTTGGAGAAATATATTCAGCTGAATGGTGCTTCCATATAGAGCTGAAACTGACCACACATGAGTAAGCCTGCACAGTTACGGGCTTCCGTGATCTAGTGGATAAGAGCGCTGACTCTTAATCATTAGGTCTTTCACCGCTGTGGGTTCGAGCCTGACTGGGGACACTTGTGAGACGACAGGTTCTGCAACGGAAGATCAGGTGGTTTTTCTCCGGGTATTCCGGTTTTTGCGTACCTCTGATTATCACTTGGCTCAAAATAAGTGAAATAATCTTTGAAGGGCCGTAAAACCATAACAAAACAAAAAAAGTTTTGAGCAGGCTGGTCAATGAAAACTAAATAATGTTCAACTCTGCTACAACCTGGAAAACTAATTATACTCTGCTTTTTCTAGAATTTTATCTTCTTATCTGTCATATTATCTGATTTACAGTCTTCTACTGGGATCTGTTTGTTTTCATAGAAATTTTTATCTTTCAAGCTAGTAAGATCAAAGCTACTCAAATTGAGGAAACTTTTGTCATATTGTGGTTGGAGTGTATGAACGAGTGCCGAATATTTCACAAAATAAAGGTCAATAACCTTTTTATTATATACCCAAAACTTGAACTGTCTATTAGAATTCAGGATTCCCTGGTATAGAAATCTGAACATAAAAATCAGATTATATATCTTTAAGTGGTTTGAAATGGAAAATAATGAAAGTCTACACGTTGAAAAACCACGCCCAACGGTGCCAAAGTGAAGACGACGTTAACTTTGGAGGGTGTGACGTCATTAATAAACACTGACGTTTCCCAACACAATAAGCCATTTTTTCCGAAGCGTCGGTTATATTTCTTTCAAACATTTTTGACCCCTTAAACCCCACTTTTATATAGTCAAACTTGGGTTTACCGGGGTAAACCTAATTTTTCTTATTTCTGATCTAAAATATAGCTTGTGGGTATTCGTTAGAACCGCCTAACGCGTACCCACAATCTATATTTTGAGCAGAAATAAGAAAATTATCACAATTTTTCATAAAAATTTCGATTTTTCGGAGGTAAAAATTACAATGTATTTGTATAGGCGTGTTTTCATAATGATACTCCTGTTTTCTTAGAAGAAAGTATTAAAAATAAAGCATTGAAAATCTAAAGAGATTGCAGGTACATGTAGGTCATATTCGACAGCATAAAATGCCCTTTATGCACTTTGTCAGAACCTATACACGTTTTGTTTCACGTTCTTTCAGTCGATACGCACGACAAGTTGGCTTCCGACGTTTCGTCTTGAAATGCATAGATTTGAAAGTAGTTCTGTTGTTGACGAGACTGCTTATCTACGGGCAATATGGAAAATTTTGACCGGTAACTTCTATACAATGTAACGGGACATTTTCTAGTAGCACTTTGCAGTATAACAAATTCGTTATTTTGAATCTTGACGATGAACATGGGATATGAGAGCGATATTTGCCCGAGCCGTGTCCCGTCTGAAAGCCATATTTGCTCTCGCCTGACGGCTCGGGCAAATATCGCTCTCAGGCGGGGAATATGATCCTGTGTTCCTCGTTAAGAATCATAATAACCTATATTCTTGCACACCAGATAAGGAAATCCAAATCCCGTTCTAACCGTTGTTCTAACCCTGGTGTGTTACTTTCAAAAGTGGTCTCAAACAGTCCCAAAATCGAATATACTCGCGTGTTTGATAAATGCACTGGTTTGATACGACCTCATGTGCGCAGTCGTAAAGGTTGATGTCACAGCACGTTACGTGACGTCACTAAACGTCAATGTAGTGTCACCACAATATGGCGGACGTCGGCAACCGAAGTGACTGCATCCACGCTCAGAAATGGAAGGTATGCAAGAAAAAAGAATCCTACATGGGTTTGAGGGACGGATAGAAAAATCACTCGGTAAGCCTAGTGTTGCCGGACAGTGATCCTCGGAACGGATTTTTCCATCCACCCCTCACACCCAAGTAAGATTCTTATAGTATACGCCCTTTAACCCCAGTTTTCTCTATGTAAAGTGGGATGTACGGGGGGGGGGGGAGGGGGGGGGGGGGCTTTATTTCACGGACTTGATAATGTTTTGTTGTATTTGTTATCTGGAGCTCAGGGAAGAATTCCACAAGGACTCAGCAGCAAGCCAGTCTAAAGAATGAGCAATAGGTGATCGAGGCATTAAATTTTCACTTTGTTTTGGGCAAAACCCGTTTAAAGATAGAGCATGGGCAGATAACTCAAGAAATGAAAACGTCAGAGAAGCGGTCCTTGGTCACAGTGTGTTTCATATAGTGTTTTAAATAAGTATGACATTTCACCCGGCTACATGTATTCCATAGTAAAGAAGCTGGCTATGACGTCCGTGCATGGCGGATAAGAGCGCTGACACTTATTTATTAGATCTCTCACCGCTGTGGGTTCGAGTCTGGCTCAGGACACATGGTAGACGCCAAGTTCTGCAACGGAATGTTAGGTAGTTTTTTTTTTCTTCGGGTACTCCGGTTATCGCCCACCTCTTATTAACAATCGGCTCGAAATAATGCAAACAATTTTGAAAGGGCCTTAAAACCAAAACCCAAAACGTAGCGCTGACAGTCCTCAATGAAACTCCGCAAAAGGCCTGGCAACGTCTACACTAAACTTCGTAACCTTGAGATTACGTAAGACGAATTCGTTGCGTCTACAAATTTCTAACTGCCCGTTTTGTTTCAGCTGCGAAATCCTCAAGAAAATCAAGCACTGAGAGTACTGGTGGTTAGCACAACAATTTTCTATCGATAAAAATAGTACAACCATTTTCTATTAATAACCATAACCTCGGTTTCCCCAAATCGGTGATAGTCACGTGGACAACAGCACTATTTCTCATTCTGCCATTTAGTAAATTTTGGTCGAGTGTATGTCATAGAAATAGTCCTGGACTGTGATTTAAACTGTTTCATTTAACCCTGAAATTTCGGGTTTTAATTGTAGTGTAATTCTTGATCAGACGCCACGTTATGTGGCCTCTGGTCTGGGTCTACACTATTTGCCAAGCCCAACCTATGATTCCAAGATAACCATCTTAGCAACACTCTGACCTCACTGCGGCTATATTCTATATAAAAAAGTTATTCCGACAAGCCAGTGACGGTCACGTGGACATTAGCACTCAGCTTTTCTGTTTAGTAACTTGGGATCGATCAACAATCGATCCAGAAAAAGCCGTGTTATTTGTTCCACTCTGAGGTCAGAGTTTTGCGTACATGTATGTGAGAGTTAATTATTTGTAAAATCTGAACTGGAAACATGTGTTGGGTTTGGCAAACAGTGTAGACCCAGATCAGATGCCACAGAACGCGACGACTGATCAGGTTCTTTACTGTTTGCAAGCTCTTAAGGATACTGAAACAGTTCCATTTTTCCAGCCTGCACTCAGAGTCAATCGCCCAGTCAGTCCTGTCAGTGCTTTGATTTATGTATATCCTCAAACCCCTTTCACCCTTGAGTTTCTGGAGTGCACTGTTCCATCACTGAAGTTGAGCACATCCGTTCTACTAAAATGGGCGTCCAGCTGAACGGTAAGAAAATATCCCAAATAAGATGGCTCAGGGCCATCATATCAGGATCTACACTGTTTGCATATATTATCTGTACTGGGCTTTAGGGTTGTGAGGGATGGCCAGTATTACGCAGTAACAAACATTGGAATCGAAAGGGGTAATTTGAAACCGTAGATTGAACAGACTAAATGTATGTAGGAATACTGTCATCTATTTCAAACATACATAAGACATGTCGTCATCTGTTTCAAATAATGAATTTTAATTTTGAGACAATTCCACATTGTACTGACTGAAATCAAAACTATCACCAAAACCGTATTCACCATTTTTGCATTATTTGCTGGCTCCCAGCTTGCACATTGTCAATATAGGAAAAACAGGTAACCAGACCCCCCTGACCTTTTAAGGTCAGGGGGGTCTGGTTGCCTGTTTTTCAAACACTGATAACATTCAGACTAGGAACCAGCAGATAATGTAAATAAGGTGAAATTCTTTTATGAAGAAAGATATCATGAAATTGACAACTGAGAAGTATACCACCTGTCCTTTGGTGTCTCTGGTAATTGTATCGATTCCTGATCATTGCCTCCACTTCGAATTTGAAGCAAACAGTGCAGACCCGAAGCAGCCGACTGAGTAGACGCCGCATATTGCGGCGTATGATCCGGGTAACGGCACTGTTTGCCAAAGGCGTCCCTCTGACCTATATGTAACATCGATAAAAAAAAGCACAACAATTTTCTATTAATAACCATAACCTCGGTTTCCCCAAATCAGTGATAGTCACGTGGACAACAGCACTATTTCTGATTCTGCCATTTAGTAAATTTGGGTCGATCGACCCATAAATGATTTCCAAATTGTCAGATCTTTGCTTTAACTCTATATCTTTGACGGCAAGAATGCAAAGCACTTTGAAGAAAAGTAAATCAAAGTGTGCCAACTTTGCACCTGTGACCTCAAAAAGATGTAAACAACATGTCACAATATGTTTGGTGCTGTTGATAATATACTGAACAATCAGTGGTCATCATGCACTTGGTCTAGTATACGTAGTGAGTCCTTTGATTGTCAAAATAGTAGAGATAAAAGAAACTTGATCTTTAAACGTTGCATGGAAAAGAAGTGTCAGGAATAGAATGTAGCAGCTGAAACAAGAAGTAACGTTTAGTAAAACGGCCCTCTGGTCCAGCTAAATTAAGACTGGGGAGATCATTCGAAACTGAAGACAAGCAGAGTTGTCATTCTTGCACGCGGCACTCCGCATATGTTTTTATTTATATGATTGCTAATGATTACACACCAGTGTCACTGAGGCGGGCCCGAGTCTATGTTTTGAAGAAGATAAAAGAAAATAATACACGTTTTGTATTCCCGGTTTACACAATTTTAACCTCCATGAACTCACAAATAGTGCACGCTGTATGATTGTAGTCTAGTTTCGCATAATCTTCAGCCTCTGCGTGAAGATAACGCCGCCTTTATAATTTTGACCCCCCCCCCCCCCCCCCACACACACACACCCACCCACACACACAAACTCTATAATAAAAGCAGTGAAAGTGAGGGTGGGGTTGGGATCCCGTAAGGTATACTTAAACCCACCAGTAATTTTTACTGACCATTCCAAGTCGATTCTTTTGCTGTGGTTTGTTCCTGTTTTGTATTGGTGGTTCTGATTTTTTCCCTAATTATGTATACAACCATACAGTGTGCACTACCTGTGAGTAAATGTTGGAGGTTAAGATGTCTTTGGTAGAAAAGAAGAACACTACACCTTAAAGCATAATTAAATTTTACATGTTTAGGTTTTGAACATGTTTACGCTAAACGTGTTTAGACCATGTTCTGGCATTTTCCCCAACAATGCATCACCTTTTGTTTTGCAGTTTTAGGCAGTTTATATAAATATATTCAAGAAAGAATATAATATGCAGGTTTCATTTACCAATCACAATCTTCTATCAAATGGAATTAGTAAGTCTGCTGAACACAACTTGGATCTAGAAAGAAAATATGAGTCGCGAAAACTAATTAGAATAAGAACTAAACACCAATATTCCACTCATCCTTGAAAGAAAACTATATTTGAAGGACGTACCATATCTTCTACTATTCCAGGATCAAAGAAACAAAACGTTATAGACAAATACAACATGAATAATGATGATTTTACCTCTTGACATGTTTAGATTTTCAACATGTTTCTGAGCGAAACATGTGCAGGTATTAAACATGTCACTGTCCTATACATGTTAATATCTAAACACCTTCCTAGACGTGTTTAGAAACCAGACATGTCAAAGCGTTAAACGCATAAAAAACGGGACAAGAAATGCGTCTCAGAAAGTGTTTAATCTGTAAACACTATTTTTACAGTGTATAAAGTTGGGTTTACAATGTTTGTCAATGCAGGGATTTCTGAAAGTGATGTTGCCGGGATGTTCATTTCATGGACCAGATAGTATGGCTAACGATTTACTTATTGAAATCAAATCAAACTTTGCTTTCAGCCTCCTGAAGGCCCTTGTGTATGGCCGGGATGACGTCATGCCACATATTGTATTCAGCAGCAAGCAGGTAATCCTTGACAGAATGTGACGTCATATTCCTGGTTATATGGAGGTACTGTTGAGTCCTGTTATTGTACTCTGGCCAGAACATCCGGACTGGTACTGGCTTATTAGGGTTCCTGAAAATTAATATACAAAGTTATACGTTAAAAATCTGGGACAAAATTAATTTATCAAAAAGGGAAAACTCCGCAGCAGCGAAGACAAAGAGACGCCTATTCTTAAAGGGAATGGGAACACCTTCAGGGGAAGCAACTCATGCAAAAGTATTTTTGTCTTCCATGTCAATAGGGGTCAATTCTGAAATGAAAGAATTTGGTTCTGGGGAGCAAATTCTTTCCTTTAAGAGTAGACCCTTTTTTCAGTGGGACAGGGTTTATAGAAAAGCGAAAAGGAATTTCGGAAAGTTGTCTCCCTTTGAAATATGGCGGAAAATATATGTCAGGTGTTCCCATTCCCCTTAAGCGGCTATTTATATCACGTAAAAACACTTCTATGTGTGACTATAAGTGCATTTCACGAGCAATTGTTCGATAACTTTTAGGCGTTTCCATACTGTGGGATCATCATGCCATGCCGAGGGCCATGGAGAACCGACGCTTTGCCGGGGTTTCGATCCGTCCGAGGAACCCAGGCTTTGAAACGCCTACACCGATTTCATGCAAATAAGAAATCACTGTACAGGCACACAGCGTTGACTCAACATCATAACAACGTTTTCAATGTTGTTTTCTCAAACTTGATTCAGAGTGGAGTGGCCGATGGGTAGATTTTATCTTGCATAAATGGTTTCCGTTAATTGCATAACCGCGCGTATTCATATACTTTTCATTGCGAAGGATATATTACAGTGTTGCCCAATGGCTATAAATAATCATGTTAACAATTTTTCCAATGAATGGAATCTTCCACCTTACATATAGTTTGGGTCCATTTCGAAATTTTAGGGGCACCAGGTTGAGTTGACTTTAGAGGACGTTTTGCAAATAGTTAATGTGCTGATCGGACGTCGCGTTCTGTGGCGTCTGATCTGGGGTTCACTGTTGGCAAGTGATCCCGAATAAAATAGGTTAAGGATAAATAAATACAGTCGAACTTCAATGGCTCGAACACCTTTGGGACCTCGAAAATCTGTTCAAGACAGGGGTAGTTCGAGCCACCGAGGGTTACTGTCAGGAGGCATAACGAGATACTTTTACACATCTTTTCGGTGTTCTATAATGAATATGTATGTTGTGCGTACTCATTAGAATCGCCTCATCGAGGCGATTCTAATGAGTACGCACAGCATACATTTGCAAGATAAAAAACTAAAATATCCCCCACCATTTCTTACATAGAGGATTTCGCTAAGGGCTTAAGAACGGGTTCGACTCAGCCATAGTAAACGAGCCATCGATGTTCGAGCCATCGAAGTTCTACTGTAAATCGACAACAAATAAAAGTCGAGATCAGCAGTCCTCAGTGCATTATTTTCAGTTGCGGAACACAGCCAAGCTTCTTCATTTTTCTCCACCTGCACGTGTTGCAAATAATCTCGCACCACGAAAACACGCCTATATAATTTTGACCCCTTGAACCCTACTTTTATATAGTAAAACTGGGGTTCGCAAGGGTAATTACTTATTTTTGCTCTAAAACCACCTCGATGGGGCGGTTCTACATGTAACGAGTGCCCACAATCTATATTTGGAGCAGAAATAAGAAAAATATCACGATTTTTTCATCTTAAATTTTTCGTTTTTTCGGCGATAAATGTTACAATGTATTTGTATAGGCGTGTTTTCGTAAATCCCCAGGAGGGTAAGATAAAGAGAAGGGTGGATAAAGAATTTCTATTCATTTCTGTACCCTTTCAAAATGTTCGATATCCTTACCCGGTGTACAGTAAAATGCTCACTTTTATGATTCTAATAGTCATTAAAAAGTTATGCGCTGACTTGCAGTGTATCAGTCTGCTGAACAAAGAAAGTGAAACCCCTGCTAGCATTCTACATAAATCTACAGCGGGCCGTTAGCGGCCCGTCAGCTACCCTGACGGGCCGCTAACGGCCCGCTGTAGATTTATGTAGAATGCTTACTGGGACAACGCTTTACATGTATTGTTCCTGAAGTGCTTGTTCAGTATCTTGCATTACTAGGGCGTCCAACTGATATTGGCTTACAGTTTGGCAAGGTATGCTGTCTCTGCAGCAGGTAAGAGTGGGGAAATTCTATTTCTTCTGTTTCTTAACTTTATTCATTTTCCTCTTTCTCCCCTGTCACTCACTTTCATCCCTACAACCTCTACTGTCTCTTTTCTCCCTTTCTCCATGAGACGGCATAAAATGACCCACAAGGGTTGACATGTCGTTAAAGACACGTTTTTCTCTATATAAAATGGGTGGTCTGTTTAATTGTCTCCAATAAACACGTTTTTCGTCAAAGGCTTATCTTATCTAAGTGATAATGAGGTGATTATGAGCAGAGACCCTCTGAGAAATATGTTTAAGAGGTGCTCTATGAGGGGAACTTGTGTGATGATATATTTTTACTGAGATTGTTTTCAACAATGTGTTGTTTTGAATTATTTATTTATTTATTTTGTTAAAAGTAACGGAAAACACTGACATCCATTGTTTCATTAACTCAAAAGTGAAAAAAAGTAAACTAAATGAATGGATTAAATCATGATTTAATCAGTCAATTAACATTTATTTATCTTTTTATTTATTTTTTTGTTTAATTTTTATTTTTTGAAAGTATTTTATACAAATCATATAGTGTATATAAAACATTAGCAGTTTATAGTTTCAGTCAAGATGCAACTATAAAATGATTCTCGTTTTAGACACAATTGTATCAGAAACGGGCATCCTTGAGACCCCACTTTTTATACTGTAAAACGGGGTGCTAGAGGGATGTCCATTAGTTTTCTTATTTCTACTCAAAAACATATATTATGGGTCCTAGTTAGAACTGCTTCTGTGCCGTCTGCGTTTCTAACAAGTACTTACAATGTAAACAAGAATTCCGTAGAAGGCGGCGTCGCACCTGCTGGGGGCAAAAGTCACAGGAGCCACAATCAGAACGTAGTTATTAAATACGTGAATTTCATTCTTAGCAGTTGATAGTTGATGTAAAATGTGCCAAGCTCACTGGACCAAACAATACAGGCCATGGTGACCAGGTCAAAGGTACGTGCCAAATCAGTACATCGAGGAGAAGCATTATGCAAGGTTTGGTGGCTGTAAACCATTTATTTTAGGACATACCGAATATTGATGTAAAATGTGTTAAAGTCACTAGAGTGCATAATATAGGTCAAGGTCACCAGGTCAAGGTACCCGCAGAGTCCGTAAATTACTTCTAGCCTTACATAAAACATCTCCCTGACCTTCTGTCTTTGTAGGCACCTTGACCTGGTGACTTTGACCTATATTTTGCGCTCCAGTGACTTTGACCAGTGACTTTGACCAATGTGTCGAAGTTCGACATTTATGTCGAAGTTTGTATTGTAATCAACTACAAGACTAAACAACCATCAAACCTCTTCTGAAACATCTGCCTGAGCTCCTGACTAGACTGGTGACCTTGACCTATATTTTAAGCTCCAGTAACTTCGACAAATATTACGTCGATGTTCCAGATCACCTCACATAAAAGGCGTACAACCATCAAATCTTGCATAACGCTTTTCCTATATGTACTGACTCTGCAGGTATCTTGGTCCGGTGACCTTGACCTATATTTTATGGTCCGGTGACTTTGACACGTTTTATGTCGAAGTTCCAGAACTCCTCAAATAAAACGCTCACAACCATCAAATCTTGCATAGTGCTTCTATATGTACTGATACTGCAGGTACCTTGACCCGGTGACCGTGGCCTATATCTTACGCTCCAGTGACTTTGACACAATTTACGTCAATGTTCCAGATCTCTTCAAATTAAAGGCCTACGACCATCAAATCTTGCATAGTGCTTCTCCTAAATGTACTGACTCTGCAGGTATCTTGACCCGGTGACCTTGACCCGGTGACCATGACCTATATTTTATGCTGCAGTGACTTTGACACATTTTACATCGAAGTTCCAGATCTCCTCAAATAAAAGGCCTACAGCCATCAATTCTTGCAGAATGCTTCTCCTAGATGTACTGACTGCAGGTACCTTGACCTGGTGACATTGACCTATATTTTACGCTCCAGTGACTTTGAGACAATGTTCCAGATCTTCTCAAATTAAAGACCTGCAACCGCCAAATCTTGCATAGTGCTTCTCCTAGATGTACTGACTGTGCAGGTACCCTGACGTCGTGGCCTTGACCTATTTTTTGCACTCCATTGACTTTTACACATTTTAGGTCGACGATCCATAGCTTCTTAACTACAAGGCCTTCAACCACCAAACCTTGCATAGGGCTTCTCCTACATGTTTGTAGTTGACTTAAATAAAAACTCTGACATAAGTGTCGAACTTCGACGTAAATGTAAAGACGGATGGACGGTCGGACGGACGGAAAAGCGGACGCCTATATCGCATCCTGCTATAAGCAGGTGCGACAAAAATGTATAGTAGCTCTGGGGTTTAGAGAGGATACATTATTTTTCTTGTTTCTTGTAAAAATATATAGTGTGGGTCCTCATTAGAACCGTCTCACCAAGGCGGTGCTAACGAGTACCCACAATATATATTTTGAGCCGAAATATTAAGGATATCAGGATTTTATCATTTTTGGTCGTAAAATTTAACCAACGTATTTGAATATGCATATTTTGTAATGATTAAAAATAATGGTGAGTAAAAAAAAAAACAAAAAAAAAAAAAAAAAACAATAAAAGTGTGCCAAAATCAAAACCAGGAATAGTTATCAAACTAGAATTTGTTTTTCTACAAAAACACAGATGTCTCCCCCGTTTTTGACTGCTAAGTATAACCTTGACATTGGAGGTATTGAGCTGGGTCTTGTGTGCAACACATCATCTAATGAAGATGAACATTTCTGCATAGTAACTTTAAAAATGTTCATAGAAAAATAAAAAAGTTATTGGCCGTAAACAAAAAAGCACTTTTTTACCTTTGACCTCTAAGTATGGCCTTGACCTTTGAGGTACAACACATCGTCTCATGATGGTTAACATTTCTGCCAAGTAATTTCATAATCCATCAAAGAATAAGGAAGTTATTGACTGTCCTTTTTTTACCTTTGACCTCTAGGTATGACCTTGACATTGGAGGTATGGACCTTGGTCTTGCACATGACTCATGGTCTAATGACGGTGAACATTTATGCATGGTTACCTTATAAAGTCCATCCAGAAATAAAAAGTTAATGACTGGACACAAAAAACAACTTGTTTTACCTCTGACCTCTTAGTATGACCTTGATCTTGGAGGTACCGACCTGGGTCTAGCGTGCACCACATCGCCTCATGATGGTTAACATTTCTGCCAAGTAATTTCACAATCTATCCAGGAAGAAGAAAGTTATTGACTGAACACTAAAAAAAGGCCCTTTTGTCCTTTTGTCCTTGACATTTGAGGTACCAACTTGGGTCATGCACACAACACATCGTCTCATGGTGGTTAACATTTCTGCCAATTAATTTCAAAATCCACCTAAAAACTAGAAATGGTGTTTGTAAAACACAATGCCCCCAACCTTTCTTGTCCCTAGATGGAAAAATATTCAACAAATATTGTTAAAGACTCAAAAACATACAACAAGAATTCCGCCGAAGGCTATGTAGCGCCTGAGTGCATGTGTGCATGCATGTTTTCTTATGGCATGCATTAATGCGTGAGTGCATGCCTTCATGTGCATGCATGTGTGTGTGTGTGTGTGTGTGTGTGTGTTGTGTGTGTGTGTGTGTGTGTGTGTGCATAAGTGTGCATGCTTGCATGTGCATGCATGTGTGCGTGTGCCTGTGTGAGTCCATAAGTGTGCATGCATGTGTGAGTACCTGCATGTATGCATGCAAGCATCAGTGTGTGTGTGTGTGTGTGTGCATGCATGCATGTGCATTTGTATGTGGGTGTGCAAGCATAAATGAGTGATTGTGTATGAGCATACATGTTTGAGTGTAAATGCATGTGTGTGTGCATGCATGCATGTGTAAGTGGTGTGGGCCAGGTTGTGGTGGGTTGTCATGGGGTGGGGTGTTGTGGGGTAGGGTGTCATGTGGTGGGGTCGGTGGGGTGGGGTTGGGTAGGGTAGGGATATATGCATGCATGTATTTATGTGTGTGTGTGTATGTGTGTGCATAGTGAGTGCATAAGTGTGGATGCCTGCATGTGCATGCATGTGTGTGTGCATAACATTGTGTAAGTCCATAAGTGTGCATGTATGCATATTTGTGTACATGCATGCATGCATGTGTGAGTACCTGCATGTATGCATGCAAGCATCAGTGTGTGTTTGTGTGCATGCATGCGTGTTTGTATGTGAGTGTGCAAGCATAAATGAGTGATTGTGTATGAGCATGCATGTTTCGAGTGTAAATGCATGTGTGTGTGCATGCATGCATGTGTAATTGGAGTGGGCCGGGTTGAGGTGTGTTGTCGTGGGGTGGGGTGTTGTTGGGTAGGGTGTCATGTGGTGGGGTGGGGTGGGGTGGGGTGGGGTAGGGTAGGAATATATGCATGCATGTATTTATGTATGTACAGGACAAATGGCATATCACCACCCACTATCAACTTTTGTGTAGGGGTATAATTTCTGTGTTATGTGTTTATGAAGAAAAAGACAAAAAAAATATTCCTAGTCAACAAAGGATTTGTGCATGACTGCATGCATGTGTGTGGGGTGGGGCAGGGTGTGGTGGGGTGTTGTAGGGTGGGGCATGGTGGGGTTGGGTGGGTTGGGGTGTAGTGTGGTGTGGTAGGGTGGGTGGGTTTGAGTGGGGAAGCGTGGGGTAGGGTAGGGTAGCGATGTATGCATGCATGAATTTATGTATGTACAGGACAAATGGCATATCCCCACCCCATATCAACTTTTGTGTAGGGGTATAATCTCTGTTTATATGTGTTTATGTAGAAAAAAACACAAAAAATAATAAAACAAATGCCCATCCACCTGCCCAACCACCCACCCGGACATCGCTATTTTAAAGGACGGAATTTTTTAAAAACCCTTCCAATAAAACCGAAAATTACCATGATTACAATAATAATTCAAAGTGGGTGGCCTTGGCCCCAAGGTTATGCTAACAAATAAATCAAAGGACAATAACTTTTGAAAGGGGCATAATGCGGATGAGAAAAAAATATGTGTCCGCTAATTTTCCATAGCGAATCAATATATGAAATTTCAAAACCCTAGCTTACACGGTTCTTAAGTTAATCCGGATGAAAAAAAAATGTGTCAGGAACGCATATATGAAATTTCAAAACCATAGCATACACGGTTCTAAAGTTATGGAATGCATCACTTTTAGCATACATTACAATACACAAATAACCAAAATGACAAAGGTCCATAACTAAAATTTTGTCAAAAGTTAATCAGGTCATCTACTCATCACCACCGATCTTTTCATCAACTTTCAAGACTCTAGCTATAATAGTTTTTTAGATATCTTGCTGACAAGATTTTATTTAAAAAAAAAATCAAAGGGCAATAACTTTTGAAAGGGGCATAATCCGGATAAGAAAAAAAATACGCGTCAGCTTATTTTCCATTAGGAATCCATATATGAAATTTCAAAACCATAGCATACACAGTTCTAAAGTTATGCTTTGCATCACTTTTAGCATTCATTACAATGGGCACAAATTACCAAAATGACAAAGGGCCATAACTGCAAAGTATTTTTCGGAATTTTGTCAAAAGTTATTCAGTTCATATACTCATCACCACCAATATATTCACCAACTTTCAAGCCTCTAGCTCCAATAGTGTTTGAGATATTTTGCTAACAAGATTTTATAAAAAAAAATTTAAAGGGCAATAACTCTTGAAAGAGGCATAATCTGGACGAGAAATAAAAAACGCGTCAGCTAATTTTCCATGAGGAATTCATATATGAAATTTCAAAACCCTAGCATACACGGTTCTAAAGTTGTGCTAGGCATCACTTTTAGCATACATTACAATGGGCACAAATTACCAAAATGACAAAGGGCCATAACTCACAAAGTATTTTTCGGAATTTTGTCAAAAAATAAGCAGGTCATCTACTCATCACCACCAATATATTCACCAACTTTCAAGGCTCTGGCTCCAATAGTTTTTGAGATATCTTGCTGACAAGATTTTATTAAAACATTTTCAAAGTGCAATAACACTTGAAAGGGGCATAATCCGGGCGAGAAAAAAAATACGTGTCAGCTAATTTTCCATGAGGAATCCATATATGAAATTTCAAAACCCTAGCATACACGGTTCTAAAGTTATGCTATGCATCACTTTTAGCATACATTACAATGGGCACAAATTACCAAAATGACAAAGGGCCATAACTCGCAAAGTATTTTTCGGAATTTTGTCATAAGTTAATCAGTTCATCTACTCATCACCACCAATCTATTCACCATGTTTCAAGGCTCTAGCTCCAATAGTTTTTTTAGATATCTAGCTGACAAGATTCTAATTAAAAAAATTCAAAGGGCAATAACTTTTGAAAGGGGCATAACCTGGATAAGAAAAAAAAACGCGTCAGCTTATTTTCCATTAGGAATGCATATATGAAATTTCAAAACCATAGCAGACACAGTTCTAAAGTTATGCTATGCATCACTTTTAGCATTCATTACAATGGGCACAAATTACCAAAATGACAAAGGGCCATAACTCGCAAAGTATTTTTCGGAATTTTGTCAAAAGTTATTCAGTTCATATACTCATCACCACCAATATACCCAACAACTTTCAAGGCTCTAGCTCCAAAAAAAAATAATTTAAAGGGCAATAACTTTTGAAAGAGGCATAATCTGGACGAGAAATAAAAAACGCGTCAGCTAATTTTCCATGAGGAAACCATATATGAAATTTCAAAACCCTAGCATACACGGTTCTAAAGTTGTGCTAGGCATCACTTTTAGCATACATTACAATGGGCACAAATTACCAAAAATGACAAAGGGCCATAACTCACAAAGTATTTTTTGGAATTTTGTCAAAAGTTAAGCAGGTCATCTACTCATCACCGCCAATATATTCACAAACTTTCAAGGCTCTAGCTCCAATAGTTTTTGAGATATCTTGCTGACAATATTTTATTAAAAAAATTTCAAAGGGCAATAACTCTTGAAAGGGGCATAATCCGGACGAGAAAAAAATACGTGTCAGCTAATTTTCCATGAGGAATCCATATATGAAATTTCAAAACCATAGCATACACGGTTCTAAAGTTATGCTATGCATCACTTTTAGCATACATTACAATGGGCACAAATTATCAAAATGACAAAGGGCCATAACTCACAAAGTATTTTTCGGAATTTTGTCATAAGTTAATCAGTTCATCTACTCATCACCACCAATCTATTCACCATGTTTCAAGGCTCTAGCTCCAATAGTTTTTGAGATATCTTGCTGACAAGATTTTATTAAAACAATTTCAAAGGGCAATAACTCTTGAAAGGGGCATAATCCGGACGAGAAAAAAAAAATACATGTCAGCTAATTTTCCATGAGGAATCCATATATGAAATTTCAAAATCCTAGCATACACTGTTCTAAAGTTATGCTATGCATCACTTTTAGCATACATTACAATGGGCACAAATTACCAAAATGACAAAGGGCCATAACTCACAAAGTATTTTTCGAAATTTTGTCAAATGTTAATCAGTTCATCTACTCATCACCACCAATATATTCACCAACTTTCAAGGCTCTAGCTCCAATAGTTTTTGAGATATCTTGCTGACAAGATATTATTAAAAAATTTCAAAGGGCAATAACTCTTGATGGGGGAATAATCCGGACAAGAAAAAAAATACGCGTCTGCTAATTTTCCATGAGGAATCCATATATGAAATTTCAAAACCCTAGCATACACGGTTCTTTAGTTATGCTATGCATCAAAAGCGTAACGGACGGACAAACGGACGAACGAACCAGAACCAATATGCCCCTCAAACTTTTTCAACGTCGGGGGCATAATAAGAAAGTTATTGACAGAAGACAAAAAGGCCCTTTTTTTAACCTTTAACCTCTATGTATGACCTTTACCATTCAGGTACCAAACTGGGTCGTGCGTGCAACACATCATCTCATAATGGTTAACATTTCTGCCTAGCAATTTCAAGTCCATCTAAAAATAAGAAAGTTATTGACCAAACACAAAAAAGGCCCCTTTTTTACCTTTGACCTCTATGTATGACCTTGACATTTTAGGTACCAAACTGAATCATGCATGCAACACATCGTCCCATGATAGTTAACATGTTTGCCCAGTAACTTCAAATTCTATTTAAAAATAAGCAAGTTATTGACAAAACCCGAAAAAGGCCCCTTTTTTACCTTTGACCTCTAAGTATGACCTTGACCTTTAAGGTACCAACCTGGGTCATGCACACAACACATCGCCTTATTTTGGTTAACATTTCTGTCAAGTGATTTCAAAATCCATCTCAAAATAAGAAAGTTATTGACCAAATACGAAAAAAAGGCCCCCTTTTTGACCTTTGACCTCTAAGTATGACCTTGACCTTTGAGGTACCGACCTGCCTCATGTGCACCACACATCGTCTCATGGTTGTTAATAATTATGCCGAGTAATTTTAAAATCCATCTCAAAATCAGAAAGTCATTGACCAACTATGAAAAAAGGCCCCTTTTTTTACCTTTGACCTCTAAGTATGACCTTGACCTTTGAGGTACCGACCTGCCTCATGCGCACGACACATCGTCTTATGGTTGTTAATAATTATGCCAAGTAATTTCAAAATCCATCTCAAAATAAGAAAGTTATTGACCAAATACGAAAAAGGCCCCTTTTTTTAACTTTGACCTCTAAGTATGACCTTGACCTTTGAGGTACCGACCTGCCTCATGCGCACCACACATCATCTTATGGTTGTTAATATTTCTGCCGAGTAATTTTAAAATCCATCAAAAAATAAGAAAGTTATTGACCGGACACGATTTGCCCATACATATATACATACCAACAAACTTCCAAGGGAGATAATTCAAAAAGTAAAAATGCGAGAGTTATAGTTCTTGCGCACTGCACGTCGTCTAATGCTGATTAATATTTATACGAAGTTTCGTGAAGATAGCTCTGACGGTTTTCAAGTTACAGAGCGGACACGAAAGTGTGACAGACGGACAGACAGACGGACACAGACGCCCGGGGGAAAAACAATATGTCTCTCCGAAAAAAAATTTTTCGGGGGAGACATAACAAGTAAATGAATAGATGTGAATTGTCAAACTTTTATCTCTAGGTAATTGATAGGTCCCCTAACTGTGTGACAGCCAGAATATCCTAAATGTATCTTATCTCAAACCTGGGTACATTAAGGTGTTATGCAATCCAGAGAGGTGTCTTTATACCCCAACACAATCAAAAACACATCCCAGCGGGCACATGACGTAATTGTGACGTCACATCAACGTCGGCACGTCATGACGTTTGTGCGTCACATCAACGTCGGTGCAACGTCATGACGTTGCACCGACGTTGTCCGAACGACGTGTGTCTGCTGGGATCTTACCCTGTCTTAGCAAAGTTGCTCCACATGACGATCATATACTCCGCTACATCACCCTCCCATGCCTCAGGTTTGTAACCCTCCCTCTCAGGTAGGTTTCTTATAAGACCACCGGTTTCATCAAAGAACAGATAGCCCAGCTCATCTGCATGGTTAGCGTGTCTCACCCATGAAGGCGTTGGTAGAAACGTTTCGGAAGGTTTAATGTCAAATCTATACATATATGTGCTTTTCGACGGTTTTGAATTTGATGCATGGTGTCCAATCGTCTCCAACATTGGAATATTGAAGATAACTTCAGAATAAATTTGCATAATCTTGTATCTGATGTTCTCTGCACAATCTGGGCAAGCCCAATCTGTATAATGGTGAATAATAATGTCTCCAACAATTGGTGGCAAATCCTTTCCAAATATGATTGATAAGGCTTTAGGTGCTAGACTTTCCTCGAAGTATTCACGCGTTGGTTCAAAATCGAAAGGATTGTCTATTCCTATTAACGGTCCAATCATCAACGCGCCTTCTGCTGACGTAATCCCAGTCAGAAAATCTAGTGAAGAGAAAAACATTACACTTTTTGTTGATGCCTCCGGTATGCCTGATGTTGAGTCAAACCAATGCTCCGGTGGTGTCTTCACGAAGTCTCCGTCAACCACAGGTCTAAAAGGACAAGGAAATCGGATAAAGTTATTAGCGAGGTTATTAACAACTGAGTAGAGGGTGTCCGCAGGAACCTCTCGGAGGCACTTTACAAAAGTTTCAGATGACATATCCTTACATCCGACAAGTTCTCCTAGCTTTCCCGTATCTTGTTTCGCGTCTTCATACGAGGCCCAAAATGTATTAGCACTACCGCTCTGTGCAATGGCTCTTTGAAACAGACCGGCATTCGCTTCATATGTACTTTGATACACAACACTTGCTGCACCAGCAGAGTTGCCAAATATCGTAACTCTGCCCGGGTCGCCACCAAACTCTCTAATGTTGTCATGAACCCATTTGATAGCCAACTGCTGGTCGAAGAGGCCATAATTGCCTGGTGCATGTTCATCTCCTGTGCTCAGGAAACCCCACAGTGACACCCTGTAGCTAATTGTGACAACAACTACATTGCCCTGAGCCGCCAGGGTATCAGAGACGAAAGGGTGTAAAGCACCAGCTACAAAACCTCCTCCATGAATCCAGATCATAACAGCCAGCTCCTCCTTCCGATCCGTTGGAACATATACGTTAAGAAATAAGCAGTCTTCACTTAATGGCACATCATCTTTTAAAACTGGCAAAATATTCATTTGATAGCATGCATTCCCATTCTTATGCGCTTTAAACGGCGATTCAAATGGTTTTGCAGGTACTGGTTTCCGGAATCTCAGGTCACCAACAGGAGGTTCAGCGAATGGTATTCCTAGGTATTTTTCAATCTTATATTTCCTGTCAAATACTTCCAGGCTGTGGTAACTACCAATAATGTCTCCAACTCCTGATTTAACCACAGGAGAGGTTCCACCTTCATGTACAGAACATGAAGCAAAAAGAAACAGAAGGAAAATAAGCATTTTATTCGGGTTAACCATTAAGTCGTACACATCGACCTATAACATGAGATAGTGAATGCAAACAGTTTCACAAACATTACTGACCTACCAATTTTGCTAAAAGTGTAGATAAAAAAATATCGATACGTGACCTAAATATATTCTTTCGAATGAGCTCGGTTTTGCAAAAGTTTACCACATTGGATGCTGGATTGCACAACGTTAGCATTGAAAGATAATCTACTGCCATTTTTCTAATAAAAACCGGACATTTGAACTATATGACAAGCCTGACAAGTTTATGCGGCCCTCAACCACTTCCCGTCATTTTTGCCTTTGCATGGATCTTATTCCTTCTCCGAATTTTTCTTCTTATCTGTGGTGTGATCAAGGGAATAGAAGATACATACCTACTAGTTTTTGAGGGCTTCCTCATAGTTTTATAGTCACCTATCTGATATGAGTAAACCTTCCTCCGAGGTTTCTTTATTGGTGGAGTGTTAATTTTTAAATATCTGGAGACAATATCGTGATCACTTAGTTTATTAGGGGAATGAATATCTTCAAATTGTCCTGGCAAAGTCGTAAGGATCAGTTCCAATGTGTTCTTAACACGAGTGGGGAAGTTAACAATTTGTTTCAAGCCATGCTCGTTCATAATGTCAATTAATATTTGTCTTTCGGACTGACTCAGCATTGTGCCTTATTTGCTGAACCTTTCGGGCCAAACAATTTCTCTGAAGTTGAGGTTACCTAGAACATGTACAGCCGGGAGGTTTTTTCCCTTGTGCTGCGACTTCATGCAATCCAGCTGATCTTTAAACAACTGGAACTTTTCGACCGTACCATTTGGTGGTCGATACCAACTTGCTACGAAGTGAGAAGTTTTATTTACAAACAAAAACTTAACCCAGACCGATTCGGTGTCATTTTCCTGTTCCATGAAAGGCATGTGAGGGATGTCTCTGTGAATGAGCAACATCACCCCACCACCATGAGAGTCCCTATCTTTTCTATAGACACTGTACTGACAAGTATCAGGGAAAAGCTTAGATGTAGTAATTGAACTGTCAATCTTTATTTTCCTGAATAGCAACAGTGTGCGGTTGAGACGTATCGAGGAAAGCTAAAAGTTCAAGAATTTTTCCTCTTATTCCATTTATGTTTATACTGCAAAGTTTCAAACCTTTTACAAAATTCGACTTATTTTCATCAGCAGTCGAAGATTTGCCTCTCTTATCCTCTGACAGAGGTTCAAACCTGTTTGGCTTAATGTCCGCTCCGGGGAACGGGAGGTCTGGGGTTCGATCCCGGGCCGCGACATACCAAAGTCGTTAAAAATGGTACTAGCTGCTCCTCGTTTGGCACTCAGATTTACGGGGTAGAGCTAGGACTGGTCGATCCAGTGTCAGGATAATGTGACTGGGTGTGGTATCATGTAATGTGTCTGGGACATGATACTTCAGTGAGGCAGCACTATAAACGTGAGCATTGAGCTCCCTGTCGCAACCAGACACCGTCGTGATATGACTGAAAAATTGTTGAAAGCGACGTTAAACCCGAATTCACACACACACACTGTTTGGCTTACTCAGTCCTATATATTCATCGAAGAAGGAATCTGAAAAGTTGCACACCTCACAATTTGGACATATCCAGTTGCAGTTTGAGTTTACCAAAGTGCCATTTTCCCCTTCTGAAGTAAAGAACATTCGGCGTGTATCCACATTTCACATTGATCACACTGAACGGCTTTATGGCCATTAAGGACAGCACCACTGCAAAGTCCACCGAGTACGATACTGGGCCGCAGCGTATGATACAGTAGCAGTGGCGTAAGACACTGGGCCACAAGGTATGAGACAGTAGCAGTGGAGTACGATACTGGGCAACAGGGTTTGATACACTAGCAGTGCAGTACGATACTGGAAAACAGGGTATGATGCAGTAGCAGTGGTGTACGTTACTGGGCAGCAGGATATGATACAGTAGCAGTGGAGTACGATACTGGGCAACAGGGTATGATACAGTAGCAGTGGCGTAAGACACTGGGCCACAAGGTATGAGACAGTAGCAGTGGAGTACGATACTGGGCAACAGGGTTTGATACAGTAGCAGCGGAGTACGATACTGGGCAACAGGATATGATACAGTAGCAGTGGAGTACGATACTGGGCAGCAGGATATGATACAGTAGCAGTGGAGTACGATACTGGGCAACAGGGTATGATACAATAGCAGTGGAGTACGATACTGGGCAACAGGGTATGATACAGTAGCAGTGGAGTACGATACTGGGCAACAGGATATGATACAGTAGCAGTGGAGTACGATACTGGGCAACAGGATATGATACAGTAGCAGTGGAGTATAATACTGGGCAACAGGGTATGATACACTAGCAGTGGAGTACGATACTGGGCAACAGGATATGATACAGCAGCAGTGGCGTACGATACTGGGCAACAGGATATGATACAGTAGCAGTGGAGTACGATACTGGGCAACAGGGTATGATACAGTAGCAGTCGAGTACGATACTGGGCAACAGGGTATGATGCAGTAGCAGTCGAGTACGATACTGGGTAAGAGGTTATGAAAGAGTAGCAGTGGGTTACGATGCTGTTACACAGGGTACGATACAGTAGCAGTGGTGTACGTTACTGGGCCACAATTAGTACGATACTGGGCCACGGGTGTTGCTGCAGGAGCAGTGGGCTACGATACTGTGCCACAGGGTATGTTACATGAGCAGTGGTTGGTATGTGTGAAGGCTCATGGGAGTGGGGCAAATACTTTTGAAGTTATGACCGAGGTAAAGGTGTGACAAACACACGGACACATCACGAAAATACGCCTATATAATTTTGACCCCTTTAAACCCCACTTTTATACAGTAAAACTGAGATTTACAGGTCTTTACTTTATTTTTATTATTTCTGCTCAAAAACGTAGATTGTGGGTACTCGTTAGTACCGCCTCATAAAAAAGTTATTGGCCGTAAACAAAAAAAGCACTTTTTTAACTTTGACCTCTAAGTATGTCCTTGACCTTTGAGGTACAACACATCGTCTCATGATGGTTAACATTTCTGCCAAGTAATTTCATAATCCATCAAAGAATAAGGAAGTTATTCACTGTCCCTTTTTTACCTTTGACCTCCAGGTATGACCTTGACATTGGAGGTATGGACCTTGGTCTTGCACATGACTCATGGTCTAATGACGGTGAACATTTCTGCATGGTTACTTTATAAAGTCCATCCAGAAATAAAAAAGTTAATGACTGGACACAAAAAAAAACTTTTTTTACCTCTGACCTCTTAGTATGACCTTGATCTTGGAGGTACCGACCTGGGTCTAGCGTGCACCACATCGTCTCATGATGGTTAACATTTCTGCCAAGTAATTTCACAATCTATCCAGGAAGAAGAAAGTTATTGACTGAACACTAAAAAAAGCCCCTTCTTGTCCTTTTACCTTTTGTCCTTGACATTTGAGGTATCAACTTGAGTCATGCACACAACACATCATCTCATGGTGGTTAACATTTCTGCCAAGTAATTTCAAAATCCATCTAAAAATAAGAAAGTTATTGACAGAACACAAAAAAGCCCCTTTTTTACCTTTAACCTCTATGTATGACCTTGACCTTTCAGGTACCAAACTGGGTCATGCGTGCCACACATAATCTCTTCTGCCTAGCAATTCCAAAATCCTTCTAAAAATAAGAAAGTTATTGACCATACACGAAAAAAGGCCCCTTTTTTACCTTTGACCTCTATGTATGACCTTGGCATTTTAGGTACCAAACTGAATCATGCAAGCAACAAAGCTTCCCATGATAGTTAACATGTTTGCCAAGTAACTTCAAATTCTATCTAAAAATAAGCAAGTTATTGACAAAACCAGAAAAAGCCCCCTTTTTTACCTTTGACCTCTATGTATGACCTTGACCTTTGAGTTACCAACCTGGGTCATGCACGCAACACATCGTCTTATATTGGTTAACATTTCTGCCAAGTGATTTCAAAATCCATCGCGAAATAAGAAAGTTATTGACCAAATACGAAAAAGGCCCCTTTTTTGACCTTTGACCTCTAAGAATGACCTTGACCGTTGAGGTACCGACCTGCCTCATGCGCTACACACATCGTCCCATGGTTGTTAATTATTATGCCAAGAAATTTTAAAATCCATCTCAAACTAAGAAAGTTATTGACCAAATACGAAAAATATGCAATACGAAAAAAATGCCCCTTTTTTGACGTTTGACCTCTAAGAATGACCTTGACCTTTGAGGTACCGACCTGCCTCATGCGCACCACACATCGTCTCATGGTTGTTAATAATTATGCCAAGTAATTTTAAAATCCATCTCAAAATAAGAAAGTTATTGACCAAATACGAAAAAAGGCCCTTTTTTACCTTTGACCTCTAAGTATGACCTTGACCTTTGAGGTACCGACCTGCCTCATGCGCACCACACATCGTCTCATGGTTGTTAATAATTATGCCAAGTAATTTTAAAATCCATCTCAAAATAAGAAAGTTATTGACCAAATACGAAAAAAGGCCCCTTTTTTGACCGTTGACCTCTAAGTTTGACCTTGACCTTTGAGGTACCGACCTGCCTCATGCGCACCGCATATCGTCTCATGGTTGTTAATAATTATGCCAAGTAATTTTAAAATCCATATCAAAATAAGAAAGTTATTGACCAAATACGAAAAAAAGGCCCCTTTTTTGACCTTTGACCTTGACTTTTGAGGTACCGACCTGCCTCATGCGCACCACACATCGTCATATGGTTGTTAATTCACTGGGTGGGAGCGTACAGTACACTTAACCCGGATGTTCCGATCTGTATATTGGACAGATCCTTGTCTTTTGTTATGACCTTGAAGGTGTATGTGCGTGGTCTGTCTTCTATATTTGTATATTTATTTTTTTGGACATAAACAACTTGGTAAGTGTGTTTTATTTATTTTGTTTTGCATACTGGCCATCTTTGGACACGGCAAGATGTCGTTTTCTATGCTTTTAATCTATTTTTCAGCTGCAAATCACTAGTGTTTGTAAGAATCACACCTTACCTGTGACCAGAAAATCGACCAATTGAGAGCTTTAATCGAAAGAAAAATATCTTCTAAGACAGTTTTAAGATAGATTAATAATCTATAATGAGTTATACTAAAAATAAGTGCCTCTAGAATTCCATACGAAATCACACGAAGAGCAAGACTGACCATCCCAAAAAATTTCTGACTGTATGGTAGGTGTCATATTTACTGTATAACTTGTCTAAGATACTTTGTTTTGACTGTATGGGATGTCGCTTTTAATGTGTGTAAGCTATTCAAAAGTACATTGCAATATTTGTCTATGCAATACGATGATAATGCTTAAACAATAGCAATTCTACGTAAAAATATTAATTACATATAAATTTCCGAAATCTTAGAGAAATTGCATGTGGTGTGTGCTGCATGCCATTGAACCTTTAGAGCACTACAGAATAGAGGTCTTAACCACTCGGCCGAATGAGCCAGCCTTCGAGGACTGTCTTCGGGTGCGAAATATTTAACAAAATGAGTCGCATCGTCACGCGTCTCTCTTCATCCACAGGACGCATAGCAAATACTCTGATCAGACTGCACAGAAATGCAATATGATTAGTTACGGACTATTTGTTCAAGACATATACATGTAAATTTATACAAAGAAATGAAGAGCTGTGGACCAGTCTGTGAAAGAATTCGGGGGATATAGCGATCGGCTTGGCGTCCGGTCGTCCGTATATTGATGATACTTGGCACAATGGTAAACAATGTTGAGACGGCGTGTCTTGCGCAAGAACCACAATCCTGGGTACCATGGTATTTCAGTTATCTCCTCTTCCAATAAAATAGAATGACTATCTTGTGATCTCTATAACTCCAATATCCTTCGAGATATATTGATGATACTTAACAAAATTGTAAACAATGTTGAGACGGCATGTCATGGGCAAAACAACAACCCTTGGTGCCATGGTTTTTTTAGTTATCTCCCCTTCGAAAAAAAAAATAGAATGACTATCTTGTGATCGCCATAACTTCAATACCCTTCGAGATATATTGATTAAACTTTGTACAATTGTTCACAAGGTTGAAGCAGCATGTCATGCGCTAGAACCAAATCTCTTCGTGCCATGCCATTTGAGTTATCTCCTCTTTCAAAAAATAGAATTGTTAACTTGTGATCGTCATAAATCAAATACCCTTAGTGATATATTGATGAAACTTGGCACAATTGTTCACAAGGTTGAAGCAGCATGTCAAGCGCAAGAGCCACAACTCTTGGTGCCATGGCATTTGAATCATCTCTCTTCCAATAAGATAGAACAACTATCTTGTGATCGCCATATCTCCCATACTCTTGGAGACATGTTGATAGAACTGGGTACAGTTGTACATGAGGTTAAGCAGGCGTGACATGTGCAAGAACCGCAGCTCTTGGTGCCATGACATTTCAATTATCCCCATTCCAATAAAAATAGGATGACTATCTTTTGAGCTCCATATCTCCAATATTCTTCGAGACATGTTGATAGTACTTGGTACAGTTGTACATGAGGTTAAGCAGACGTGTCATATGCAAGAACCGCGACTCTTGGTGTACTGGTTTTCAGTTACCTTCCCTGACAAAATAACATTGTGATGGCCATAACTCCGAAACCCTTTGAGGTATATTGATGATACTTGGCATGTTTGTTCACAAGGTTGAGACAGCATGTCATTCACAAGGCCCACAACTCTGGGTGTCATGGTTATAATTGTATTTGGGTTATCTCCCCCTCTAATAAAATTGTATGACTATCTTTTGATCGCCGTATCTTCAACAGTCTTCGAGTGATGTTGATTGTTTGAGTTAAGCAAGCCTGTCACGGGCAAGTACCACAACTCTTGGTGCACTGGTTTGTGAGTTACCCCCCTGACAAAATCGTGTGGGCCCTAGCTCAGAAACCCTTTGAGATATGTGGATAATACTTGGCAAGATTGAGACAGCATGTCATGCACAGGAACCACAACTCTAGTGCGATGGTATTTGGGTTATATCCCCTTCTAATAAAATCATATACTCTGAGACATAATGATGGGACTTGGTATAGTTGTACGTGAGGCTAGGCAGGTGTTTCATGTGTGAAAATCATGACTCTGGGTGCACTTTTTATTTATTTTTTTAGTTATTTCCCCAAACAATATAATCTTGTGATGACCATAACTTGGATACCCTGTGAGATATATTGATGGTATTTGGCACAGTTTTTGACAAGGTTGAAACAGTGTGTCATGCCAAAGAACCACAACCGGGTCCACCACGAACGACTAATTCATCACGTCTGAAATGAGTGAAAGAAGAAAAAAATTGGACTATTTCAACTTGCGCATAACAAAACAAAAACTCATCTATGCGTCCAGCAAAGACTAATCTCAGTCTGAGCATCTGCCCAGTCTGAACAGTGTGAAAAAAGTGAATAAGAGGCCCATGGGCCACTACGCTCACCAGAGGTATACAGGCATGGTGACCATCTTGGTCATGTGACAACAAAAGGCCACCATGCAATCAGTAAAATCCACTGTCTTGCCAACTTTCCATACAATTGTCTATGTCACCACATTTGACCGTAACGAAAAAACAAGGTCAACCAAAGGTCATCATTTGAAGAAAATTGGTAGGGTTCGAGCCCCCAATGCAGCATACCAAGTTTCAAGGTCATCGGCAATTTGGTTCCTTTAAAGGTTTTTTTGCCATATATGGGCATGGCAGCCATATTGGTCATGTGACCAGTCCTTACGAACAAACTTTCATTCCCCCTTCCCATAGAGGCTCCACATGTAATTTGGATTCAATCGACCCAGCAGTTTAAGTTGAGAAGAAGATAAACAAGAGGGCCATGATGGCCCTGGATCGCTCACCTGATCCATAGGGTATCAAGTGGGCCCCTGGGAGAGCCATTATTGACCCAGGCTATAATATGAAATCAGGCCAAAGGGCTAGGAGGAGATGTTGCTTAAAGGTATTTCTATTTTTAGCTCTGGTGGCCATTTTGTTCAGCGGAGCAGAACCATTTTATCAATTTCGGTATAGGGTCACCCAAGAAACATTTCAGTGAAATTATTTTGAAATTGGGCCAAAGGGCTAGGAGGAGATGTCGTTTAAAGGTTTTTCTATTTTTAGATCTGGCGCCATTTTGTTCAGCGGAGCGGAACCATTTTAACAATTTCTGTAAAGGGTCATCCAAGGAACATTTCAGTGAAATAATTTTGAAATCAGGCCAAAGGGCTAGGAGGAGATGTCGTTTAAAGGTTTTTCTATTTTTAGCTCTGGTGGCCATTTTGTTCAACGGAGAGGAACCATTTTAGCAATTTCGGTAGAGGGTCATCCAAGGAACATTTCTGTGAAATTATTTTGAAATCGGGCCAAAGGGCTAGGAGGAGATGTCGTTTAAAGGTTTTTCTATTTTTAGCTCTGGCGGCCATTTTGTTCAGTGGAGCGGAACCATTTTAGCAATTTCGGTAGAGGGTCATCCAAGGAGCATTTCTGTGAAATTATTTTGAAATCCGGCCAAAGGGCTAGGAGGAGATGTCGTTTAAAGGTTTTTCTATTTTTAGCTCTGGTGGCCATTTTGTTCTGCGGAGCGGAACCATTTTAGCAATTTTGGTAGAGGGTCATCCAAGGAACATTTCTGTGAAATTATTTTGAAATCGGACCAAAGGGCTAGGAGGAGATGTCGTTTAAAGGTTTTTCTATTTTTAGCTCTTGCCGCCATTTTGTTCAGCGGAGCGGAACCATTTTAGCAATTTCGGTAGAGGGTCATCCAAGAAACATTTCAGTGAAATTATTTTGAAATCGGGCCAAAGGGCTAGGAGGAGATGTCGTTTAAAGGTTTTTCTATTTTTAGCTCTGGCGGCCATTTTGTTCAGCGGAGCGGAACCATTTTAGCAATTTCTGTAGAGGGTCATCCAAGGAACATTTCTGTGAAATTATTTTGAAATCGGGCCAAAGGGCTAGGAGGAGATGTCGTTTAAAGGATTTTCTATTTTTAGCTCTGGCGGCCATTTTGTTCAGCGGAGCGGAACCATTTTAGCAATTTTGGTAGAGGGTCATCCAAGGAACATTTCTGTGAAATTATTTTGAAATCGGGCCAAGGGGCTAGGAGGAGATGTCGTTTAAAGGTTTTTCTATTTTTAGCTCTGGCGGCCATTTTGTTCTGCGGAGCAGAACCATTTTAGCAATTTTGGTAGAGGGTCACCCAAGGAACATTTCTATGAAAGTATTTTGAAATCCATTCACTGGTTTAGGAGGAGATGTCATTTAAGTGAATTGTTGACGACGCACGACGCACGACGCACGACGCACGACGCACGACGCACGACGGACGCCGGACAAAAGGCGATCACAATAGCTCACCTTGAGCACTTCGTGCTCAGGTGAGCTAAAAAATACTCAATCTGAGCCTTCCCGGACAAGGGTCAGTAAATAACCTTTACCTTCGGAACTGACACAATACCATTCTGCTGAGTGTAAATATCATTTCATATGCCACTAGCTATCATGCAATCAGAAACATCCACTGTTTTGACTTTTTTCCATACAAATGTTTAAGTGACCATATTTGACCTTGACACAAAACTGGTCAAATTAAACCAAAGGTCATCATTAGAACAAACTTGGTAGGACCGAGTCCCCGATGCTGCATACCAAGTTTCAAGAACATCGGCCGTTCGGTTCTTGAGAAGATTTTTAAGGTTTTTACCATATATGGGCATGGTGGCCATATTGGTCATGTGACCCAGTCGGCACGAACAAACTTTCGTTTCCCCTTCCCACATGTAATTTGGATTCAATCGACCCAGCAGTTTAAGTTGAGAAGAAGATAAAAATACTCAATCTATGCCTTCCCGGACAAAGGTCAGTAAATGACCTTGACCTTCGGAACTGACAAAATTCCATTCAGCTGAGTGCAAATATCATTTCTGATGCCACTAGCTACCATGCAATCAGAAAAATCCACTGTTTTGCCTTTTTTCCATACAAATGTCTAAGTGACCATATTTGACCTTGGCGTAAAACAGGTTAAGGTCAACCAAAGGTCATGATTTGAACAAATTTAGTAGGGCCCAAGTCCCCAATGCTGCATACCAAGTTTCAAGATCATCGGCTGTTTGGTTCCTGACAAGAAGATTTTTAAAGGTTTTTACCATATATGGGAATGGCGGCCATTTTGATTATGTGACCCAGTCCTTACGAACAAACATTCGCTCCCCCTTTCCATTGAGGCTCCACATGTAATTTGGTTTCAAACTACCCAGCAGTTTAAGTTGAGAAGAAGATAACAATACTGAATCTGAGCCTTCCAGGACAAAGGTCAGTAAATGACCTTGACCTTTGTAATTGATAAACTTCTATTCAACTGATTGCAGATATCATTTCTGATGCCACAGGCTACCATGCCATCAGAAAAACCACTGTTTTGCCCTTTTTCCATATAAATGCCAAAGTGACCTAATTTGACCTTGATGTAAAACAGGCCAAGGTCAATCGAAGGTCATCATTTGAACAAATTAAGTAGAGCCAGAGTCCCCGATGCCGCATACTAGGTTCTAAGGTCGTCGGCAATTTGGTTCCTGAGAAGAAGATTTTTAAAAGTTTTTACCATATATGGGCATGGCGGCCAATTTGGTCATGTGAACCAGTCCTTACTTTCGTTCCCACTTCCCATAGAGGCTCCACATGTAATTTGATTTCAAACTACCCAGCAGTTTAAGTTGAGAAGAAGATAAAATTACTGAATCTGAGCCTTCCAGGACAATGGTCAGTAAATGACCTTGACCGTTGGAATTGATAAACTTCCATTCAGCTGATTACAAATATCATTTCTGATGCCACAGGTTACTATGCAATCAGAAAAATACACTGTTTTGCCCTTTTTCCATACAAATGTCTAAGTGACCAAATTTTACCTTGACGTAAAACAGGCCAAGGTCAACCAAAGGTCATCATTTGAATAAACTTGGTAGGGCCCGAGTCCCCGATGCTGCATACCAAGTTTCAAGGTCTGTCGCCGTTTGGTTCCTGATAAGAAGGAAAGTGTGTATATGCCAAGTTTCCACATTTCAGAAACAAAATAGCTAACGTATTTAAATGTTATCCTACGAATATGTCGAAATCGCTCTATAGTATTATCAGGACACACAATATAGTATGATCGGAACACGACATACAGTGCTGAGAAATCAGTTTTGCGAAATGCGATACAAACCAGTTTTTGACCCCTCTATCGTTTTCTTTGAAAATAATTGCCCTTATATGGCAAGATGTTTAGTAATATTAATAAAAGCTGACCCGAAATACATCATAAAATAGTTAAAATGCATCAGCAGTCGTTTCATATAAGGTTGGTGGCAAAGCTTGATTAAATTGTACCGGTGCAGCGTTTGAAATCGAAAGTAGGATAATGATTTTCTAGAAACAAATGTGAAAATAAACGAAATCATAGCAATAAACAGAAAATCAAGGTAGCATGTCGAAAAGACTTTTAGTTATGCTTCCCGAACTACTGCTATGAAGTTGAAATGCTAATGATTAATAATTTCAAAACACAAAAATAAACATTCTGTAACATACCCGACATATCGGAACAAGGATCTGTCCACTATACAGATCGGAACATACGGGTTAAGTGTACTGTACGCTCCCACACAGTGTAATTATTATGCCAAGAAATTTTAAAATCCATCTCAAACTAAGAAAGTTATTGACCAAATACGAAAAATATGCAATACGAAAAAAATGCCCCTTTTTTGACGTTTGACCTCTAAGAATGACCTTGACCTTTGAGGTACCGACCTGCCTCATGCGCACCACACATCGTCTCATGGTTGTTAATTATTATGCGCAGAAATTTTAAAATCCATCTCAAACTAAGAAAGTTATTGACCAAATACGAAAAATATGCAATACGAAAAAAATGCCCCTTTTTTGACGTTTGACCTCTAAGAATGACCTTGACCTTTGAGGTACCGACCTGCCTCGAGCGCACCACACATCCTCTCATGGTTGTTAATAATTATGCCAAGTAATTTTAAAATCCATCTCAAAATAAGAAAGTTATTGACCAAATACGAAAAAAGGCCCTTTTTTACCTTTGACCTCTAAGTATGACCTTGACCTTTGAGGTACCGACCTGCCTCATGCGCACCACACATCGTCTCATGGTTGTTAATAATTATGCCAAGTAATTTTAAAATCCATCTCAAAATAAGAAAGTTATTGACCAAATACGAAAAAAGGCCCCTTTTTTGACCGTTGACCTCTAAGTTTGACCTTGACCTTTGAGGTACCGACCTGCCTCATGCGCACCGCATATCGTCTCATGGTTGTTAATAATTATGCCAAGTAATTTTAAAATCCATCTCAAAATAAGAAAGTTATTGACCAAATACGAAAAAAAGGCCCCTTTTTTGACCTTTGACCTTGACTTTTGAGGTACCGACCTGCCTCATGCGCACCACACACCGTCTTATGGTTGTTAATATTTCTGCCAAGTAATTTTAAAATCCACCAGAAAAAAAGAAAGTTATTGACCGGACACGATTTGCCCATACATATATACATACCGACAAACTTCCAAGGGAGATAATTCAAAACGTATAAATGCGAGAGTTATAGTTCTTGCGCACTACACGTCGTCTAATGCTGATTTATACGAAGTTTCGTGAAGATAGCTCTAACGGTTTTCAAGTTATGGAGCGGACACGAAAGTGTGACAGACGGACAGACAGACAGACGCCCGGGGGAAAAACAATATGTCTCTCCGAAAAAAAATTTTTCGGGGGAGACATAATTATAAAGTCTCCCAAACAAAGCCCATACCCAAATGAGCACCCATGTGGACTGTATCTGAAATATTAGGTGTTTTAAAAGGAAAGAGGGTGGGGCATGGACCCAATGGAGCCCTGGTTGGTGTCAATAAATGCATCTTATCAAAAGAAACAGAGACATACATGTATATGGTTTAGCAATGGGGATATGTATGGTTCCTGAGATGCAAGGCCTTTTAAGCAATGGAGGGATTCGGGCAAGGCAGATCCCAGAAAAGCCCAAGATTGTTGTCACTGAATATGTCTTATCATAAGGACCAAGAGTGTATATGGTTAAACGGTGGGGATCTGAATGGTTTCTGAGATATGAGGCCCTTTTATGAAGTGGCAGGATGAGAACTGGCCCCAGCGGACCCCCCAAGACGGGGCCGGGATGGCTGAATGTGTCTATTAACAATGAACAAGAATATACATGTATGTGATTATTGGATGGGGAATTGAATGGTTTCTGAGATAAATGGCCTATTATGAAGTCGAGTCTTATCATAAGGAACAAGAATATATATGGTTAAGGGGTGGGGATCTGAACAGTTTCTGAGATATATGGATTTTAATGAAGTAAAGGGGTTGGGCATGGCCCGTGGCACCCGGGGGGGGGACCCCATGCTGGTGTCACTGATTGCGTCTTATCACAAGGAACAAGAATATATATGGTTAAGGGTTGGGGCTCTAAACAGTTTCTCAGATATATGGTCTTTTGTGTAGTCAAGGGATGGAGCATGGCCCGGGTGTGCCCTGGGTAACCCCTAGGTTGGTGTCACTGAATCTGTCTTATCATAAGGAACAAGAATATATATGGCTTAGGGGTGGCGATCTGTAAGGTTTCTGGAATATTTGGCCTTTTATGTAGTGGAGGGGGTTAGGCATGGTCCTGGCACATCCCGGGGGACCCCCAAGTTGGTGTCACTGAATGCAACTTATCATAAGGAATGAGAATATATATGGTTTAGGGATGGGGATCTCATTAGTTTCTGAGATAAATGGCATTTAATGAAGTGGAGAGGGTGGGACATGTCCCCGGCACATCCTGGGGGACCCACAGGTTTGTGTCACTTAATGTGTCTTATCATAAGGAACAAGAATATATATGGTTTAGGGGTGGGGATCTGAATGGTTTCTGAGTTAAATGGCTTTTTATGAAGTGGAGGGGTCAGGGTATGTCCCCGGCATATCCCGGGGGAACTCCAGGTTGGTGTCACTTAGTGCATCTTATCATAAGGAAAAAGAATATATATGGTTTAGGGGTGGGGATCTGTACGGTTTCTGAGATATAAGGCATTTTATGAAGTGGTGGGGGCGGGGCATGGCCACGGCACAACCTAGGGGACACCCAGGTTGGCAAAAAAGCATAGGGCTAAGAGAAATTTACTCAAGGAACATTTCTATGTTAGTTTTGAAAAAATATCTACAATGACTTGGAAGTAAATGCCATTTTTCAGTTTTCCCCATCATAAGTCAATGGAAACTCTAAGTTGCCATAGCAACAAAACTAAAAGGCCAAATTTCATAAAAAAAAAACACAAAACCTGTAACGGCAAATATGGTGAATATTTTTATAAAGTCTCCACCTCCTAGAGCTTACGGTTTCTGAGGAGGTGATTTTTTAAGTATTTTTTTTTTCTATTTTTTGCATTTTGGTTTCAATGGCAACCAATGAAAAACGACCATAGGCCTAAAAGCATATGGCAGATACCAGATTGCCTAAGGAACATTTCTATGAAAGTTTTGCCAAAATATCTGCAGAGGCTTGGCAGTAAATGCCATTTTTCAATTTTCCCCATTATAAGTCTATGGCAACTATAACTAAGTATAAGTTACCATAGCAACCAAAGTGATGAGCCGATTTTCTTAAAAAAAAAACAAACTTTCAATCCCCCAGCCAAAGGATGCAACAGATAAAATTTGGGCACAATCGGCCCAGTGGCTTCAGAGGAGATGTTGTTTGAAAGTGTTGACGGACACAGACGACGGACAACTGTCTGTCCTATAAGCTCCCCCGGAGCCTTCGGCTCTGGTGAGCTAAAAATGTCAGAATTTTTTATCTGAATTTTTCTTCTTTTTTTTTGTTGCTGGTAAATTTGTCCAATATATTTGAATAGGTGTGTTTTCGTGATGCAGTGACCAGGGCCTGATAAGGTTAATGGACAATGGACCCGGAAACCAGGGTCTGACAAATCCATTGCCCGGTTGCTTGGGAGGTCAAAATTTTTGTTGGCTAAGCAATTTTTCTTATTTCACTTGCACAGAAAAATGAATAGAATATATAGGGAATACTGAAGATGCCCATTGCTGTGGACTGCCAAGCAAGCAGTTAAAACTCAATTTTGTCAAACTGTCAGGCCCTAGGAGAACATGTGCACAGAGAACAGACTTTCTTGCACACCAGACAAGGAAATCCGTGATTTTACCCTGGGATAGAAATTTATGTTCTGACCCTGGTGTTCCGACCCCAAATCGAATATAATCGCGTGTTTGATAAATGCACTGGTTGATTACAATCTCATGTGCGGCGGCGTCATGCGTGACGTCACTAAACATTCCTGTTGTGTCATCACAAAATGGCGAACGTCGGTAACCGAAGTGACAGCAGCATTAAAAATTCGCAATAGAAATGGAAGGTATGCAAGAAATAGAATCCAATATGGGTGTGAGGGGTGGATAGAAAAATCTGTCTCTCGGGATCACTGTCCGGCATCACTCGGCAAGCCTCGTGATGCCGGACAGTGTCCCTCGGGACGGATTTTTCAATCCACCCCTCACACCCATATAAGATTCTTATAGTGTTGCTGTGTCTGTTTCTGTGGAGGCCAATTTCAATCTTCACTGTCTGCATGTTATCTTGAAGTTTTGGCTGAGCCCCATCTCCCATAAGCATGATGCTTATTATGAATATCACGTAAGTGTGTAAGGTATTTAGTGGCATTTACCGGTATTTACCGGACTGGAAAATACTCATCAAGTGGCAAATACTGGCAAATTGATTTTTTTTGCCTTAAAACCCTGCAGAAATCTTAACAAATTGACTTAAAAGTAGTATAATAAAACTAAATGAGTTGAAAATGTTAAAATTTAATATTTATGTAAGGTTATCAACCTACAGAATAAAATATTTCTCAATTCAAAAAGTAAGTATGTTGAACTACCCAAAATGTGGATCTAAGACTAAAAGTTTTGAAATTATTTGAACAAAAAATATCTTTTTAAATCAATAGTAGAAAAATACAGGTAGAAATTCCCTGTGCACCTGGTTATTGTCTCTTACCATAATGGTCCTAAGTGATCAAGATAAGACTGAGCACTGTTAGCCAATCCATCTGCATTTCTTGAACACACTTTGTATGGTAAAACTATGTGTTCAAATTTTAGGATATTTAATAGAATTTGAGAAGTGTAGATTATATTTTCTTGTCCTTTGGGATCACTGATTCCATTGTGGGATTTTGAAAATATCTGAGGGTCACTGATGAGGCCTAATTGGCCGAAACTAGCTAGTCTGGCCCAGAAAACATGTACACTCCATATTTTTCACTTCTTTGGTGTATTCCTTGCTTCCAAAGGATAACCCTTTTATAGAACATATTTACTATTGTCCAGCACTTTAGTTTTAGAGTGAATCATCAACTCTGGAGGCATTGTTTATTTAAGAGCACAAGATAGCCAGGGGCAAATGTCATTAATAGTGCCATGTTTTATGTGATCAATCAGTCTAGGTAAAAGTAAACAGATCAGTACAGTGGCAGATACTACGAGGACTGTTCAAATATGAATGCAAGTAGAACGTTTTCTCATGCACAAATGCGAAAATCACCTGGAAATAAATATCACAGCGTAGAAAAACATTTTACCTATACATTGATACCAAACCTGTTAAAATCCGTCCACTTTAGCCATGTATATCATTCGATAAACACTGTCTACTCTTGTATACTAATACGTAACATGGTTGGAAGAAGGTCAGAGTACGCCGTTGAAATACGGTCCTATATTAAGAATCGTTGTATTCTTGGTATACAGTGCAAAGACATTTTTGATGATTATGTTTATGGACATAATGAAATGTCTTTTCCAACAGTTTTTCGTTGGTGTAAGAAATTCAGCTGTGGGTTTGACTCAACAGAAGATGCACCACATCATCGTCCGCCAAAAAGAGCAACATCTGCCAAGATGGTTGCTAGAGTGAAAGAAATAGTTGCTACTGATGGACAATACACCACTAGGCAAATAGCTAGTATTGTTGGCATCTCATTAGGAGCAGCTCATACAATTCTGAAACGGGATTTGAAAATGAGAAAGATCTGTGCTAGATGGATTCCCCATCTGTTGACAGATGAGCAGAAAAAGACACGCATTCAGTGCCCCAAGAAGTTGCTTAAAAAGTTTCCAAATTACAATGCACGGTCTTTCGCTAATGTCGTCACAGGTGACGAGACATGGGTTCACTTTTTTGAGCCAAAACGAAAGATTCAGAACAAAATATGGGCAACAAAGTATTGCAAATGACCATGCATTGCAAAGCGGACCATGAGCGTCAAGAAAGTAATGTATGCCAAATTCTTTTCAAATCAGGGCCCTGCTATTCAGGTTGCTATGCCTAAAGACAAATCTGTAAATGCTAAGTTTTACAAGAATAAAGTTCTTCAAAAATTGAAGAAATATTTCAAAGAACGAAGACCCGCAACTGGTTTGGCCAACGTCAGATTGCTACATGACAATGCGTCATCGCACAAGGCGTTCATTGTGCAAGACTATCTGAAGCAGGAAAAGGTTGTTGAACTCATCCCCCCCCCCCTCCCCCCGGATTCCCCTGGCCTTGCCCCGTGTGACTCTTTTTTGTTCCCGCGGCTGAAAAATACCTTTCTGGTCGAAAATTCGTATAGCGCAAACACCTTGGTTCTGCAATATTCCTGTGCCTTCATAGTATACCTCGAAAAGACTACCAAAATGCATTCAATGATTGGATCAGAAGACTGAAAGTTTGTATATCTGTTAAAGGGGAATACTTTGAGGGGACAAAATAAATTATTCATCGAAATCTATCAGGGAATCATTTTTATCTATAGCAGATCAAAGGCGGTCCCTAATAGGGTGATTAGTAGCTCTTGTTAAATCCCCTGACTGAGTTACATAAGAGGAAAATCAATAATATACACTCCAGTCAACAGTTAGTAAATTATTGATTTTCCCCAGGGAGGCCCCTTACCTGGTGAAGACAGAGGACTTCTCTGCAGTCAGCTCTGAGGGCTACATAATATTATGTAATGAAATGATAGTCCTCAAGGACTATCCTTTAAAGGAAAGAATTAGCTCCTTTCCGGAGCAAATTCTTACCTTTAAGGACAGCCCCAATCTCCAAGAAAAAATATTTTCCTTCTTTTGCATAACAAAAATTTCCTTTTGGCTAATTCACTAGCCCACACAATGCTGATGCCATGAAATATTGCAGTTTTGGAGCTAAGGATACTGGCACAATCTTACCTGTACATCATACTACAGTCTAACTTCAATGGTCCAAGGAAGCCTCCATGGTGTAGTGGTTATGCCACTCGCCTTGAAAACCAGGCGTCGCAGGATCGATCCCCGGCTTCCCCAGACTTTGGGGTGAGACTTCAAACCGAGGTACCGTCTCCGTATGACCTAAGCTGGTGGTGAGACGCAAAACTCAAACACTTACTCACTCACTCAAACAACTTTGGGACCATGAAAATTTGAGACAGAGGTACTTCGAGCCACGGAGGGTTACTATGAGTGTCATACCAGGAGGCATAATGAATATAATTGTGGGACTTCTTTTCAGTGTTCTATATAATAAATGTATGTTGTGTGTACTCATTAGAATCGCCCCATCGTACATTTGCAAGATAAAAGAAGAAAATCTCCCTAAATTATGTCTATTTGGTATTTGGAGGAATTCCTTGCCGACCCAAAACAGGGTTTGACTCATCCATAGTAAACAAGCCATCAGGGCACGAGCCATTGAAGTTCTACTGTATTTTTTGGGGGGGGGGTGTGGTTTGATGGCCCTTTCAAGATTATTTCGCTCATATCGAGCCGATCATTAATAGGAGGTGGATGAAAACCGGAGTACCCAAAGTAAAACCACCTAAACCAGAATTCCCATGGCGTGATGTTTGGGTTGACTCAAATATAGAAGGAAAACCAGACTCCATAATTTAGGGAGATTTACTTTTTTTTTGCTTGCAAATGTATGTTTTATATACTCATTAGAATAGCCTCGGTGATTTAACTGAATTGACATTTCATCCGGAAGACTCCCTCTATCTTGCATGTAACGTAAGAAATGCTTTTTTCACTTCTGAAGAGCATAAAAATTATACTTTATGGCCATGTCAGAAAGTGTGTGAAGCTCTCACCTTTCTACTTGACAATACTCACATAAGATTTGGAACTTAGTTATTTAGACAAGTTGTGGGTAATCCGATGGGTAAAATTGTGCACCGCTTGTGGCTGACCCGTTATTGTTTTGTTATGAAAGAGACTTCATGATGTCCCTTTCCGTTGAAAACCAATATGAAATCATTGAAGCCTTTACCGGTATGTCGACTTCTAGATATTTGAATGATTTATTAAATATTGCCAATATCTATATTTCAATGGCTTGATCAGTCAGATTTCAAATTTACACCCCCCCCCCCCCACCCACCAAACCACCACAACCCCGAACTTCAGTTAAATAAAGCAAATTCTTCTGAAACCGAGGCCACGTTTTTGGATTTATCAAAGTTTATATCTACCTATTGTAGATGGGTTTGTTTCCTGCAAAATTTATGATAAACGCAATGATTTTGATTTCGAGATTGTAAATTTTTCTTTCCTGGATGGTGATGTTCCTCGTGCGGCATCCTATGGTGTTTATATTTCACAAATAATTCAATTTGCCAAACACTCGTCTGACTTCAACACTTGTAATAAATTGTTAAAAAAAAATTGAAGCTGCGAAGCAAATTTTGTGAAATCTCTGATTACATGACTTTACAGGTTAGTTGCATGTGCAACAGGTAACTAAGTCTTGTTTTTCACAGAAAACAGAATGGCCCCATTCTCCGATTTCCCCCCCCCCCCAAACACACACCACTCCCACATAGAACATCAGTTGTTCTTTATATGCCCGACTATGATCCTCTGCCCCAACACTACAATAACCTTTGTTCTGCTGAACTAGGATATCTTCCACCTTTGAAAACAGTGATATCCAGATCCGGGGCCACCTGTTCAAAGCATTGTTAGCTTAATGAGCTTGTTAGCGGCCATATTGTTAAGTGTTCTAGCAAGTTCAATATCTAAAATTTTGGTATTTTTGCTGAAAACATGTGAGTAGCTTTTGCATTTGCAAAAACTGCTCACATTTTTTCAGCAAAAATATTAGCATATTTGCCATAATAAATGATCAAAGTTTTAACGATACGTTAACTAACGATGATGTTAGTTTTGAACAACTGGCCCCAGATGGCCATCTCATCTGCATTGTCACTGTGTGTCATTCAGTCGGTGAATTTACAGGAATCTGACATTTAACCCATTGTATAATAGTGGACTCTTCCATTGCTATATGTTGGAAAAGTCAATTTGTCAGATAAGGGGTGTAAGGCCTATTTTTTTCGTTTTTACTCTTTCTTTTACGGAAACTTCTACTGGCAACTAGTGTAGGCCCTGTTCAGACGCCGCGTTCTGCGGGGTCTGATCTGGGCCTGCACTGTTTGCCAAGGAACCCCTTTAGGGATTTCCCGCAAACAATGGGTTAAGAAATGAATTTCAGAAAATTTAAGTTTATTTCTTATATTTACATTCTTTGCTGAAACAAGAGGGCCCAGAGGGTCCTGATTCGCTCACCTGAATGTCACTGTCTTAAGTACATTCTATTTTTAGGCAATATTGTTAATTGGAGCAGGATCATTTTAGCTATTTTGATAGAGGCTCATCTAAGCAATATTCCTGTGAAGTTTAAATGAAAATGCACCAAGGGTTTAGGAAAAGTTGGTGTTTGAAGCAAATTAAAGACATTTTTCTATTTTTAGCTCAGACTGGTGGCAATTTTGTTCATCGGAGCAGGATCTTTTTAGCTATTTTAGTAGTTCAATCATCTAAGCAACATTCCTATGAAGTTTGAATGAAATTGGCCCGAGGGTAGGAGTTGTCGTTTGAAGATTTTTCCTATTTTTAGCTCTGGCGCCCATCTTGTTCATCAGAGTGGAACGATTTTAGCTATTTTGTAACATATATAACATTCCTGTGAAGTTTGAATCAAATTGGTCCAAGGGTTTGGGAGGAGTTCGCGTTTAACCCAAATTTACAATGTTTTTTTTTTTTTTTAGTTATGGTGGCCATTTTGCTCATCAGAGAGGGATGGTTTAAGCTATTTTGGAAGAGGGTCATCTCAGCAACATTCCTATGAAGTTTGAATGAAATTGACCAAAGGGTACAGGAGGAGTTTGAAGATTTTTCCTTTTTTTTAGCTCTGACGGCCATCTTGTTCATCAGAGCAGAACGGTTTTAGCTATTTTGGTAGGGAGTCACCTAGGTAACATTCCTGTGAAGTTTGAATCAAATTGGCCCAAGGGTTTAGGAGATGTTCGTGTTTGAAGCAAATCTAAGACGTTTTTCTATTTTTAGCTCTGGCAGCCATTTTGCTCATGGGAGCAGAACCATTTTAGCTATTTTAGTAATGGGTCACCTAAGCAACATTCTTATGAAGTTTGAATGAAATTGGCCCAGGGGTATGGGACGAGTAGTCGTTTAAAGACTTTTCTATTTTTAGCTCTGGCGGCGACCTTGTTTATCCAACCGGAACGATTTTAGCTATTTTGGTAGAGAGCAACCTAGGCAACACCCCTGTGAAGGTTAAATGAAATTGGCCCAAGGGTTTAGGAGTAGTCTTTTAAAGCAAATTGTTGACGCGGGATGCAGGACAACACACGACAGACATTCACTGTAGTCACAATAGCTCACCATGAGCACTTCGTGCTCAGGTCAGCTAAAAATGCTTATACGGCAAACTTTTAAAGCTGATCGTATAGAACCTTGGTTTAGACTGACATCACTGAAAATCATGTGACTTGATGCGTTCATTGAAGCATGAACTACAATGTTTTCTTTACGTTTACATAAGATTTTACTCTAGAAATGTAAATATTAGCACATGATCACAGTTTATTGTATCGTATTGTATTCCTCTTTCATATTTGTTATTTCATAATTGTCCACAACAGAAAATAGCTTTCTTAAAGGTTTTCATTAATTATGCACATGTGTGTAATACAAACACATAATTCATATCTTTCTAACTCAAGATTTGTCCATGTCAGACTTCGATCATGCTACATTGAATGACTTATAGTTTTTGGCATTTATGCCACTACAAAACGGAATAAAATATCAAACTAGAGAAAGCGACCAGTGGGTCAAGTATACCCCTGCCAGCGCAACCCTCTGATAAATCTTTCGAGCTTGTATGCAATATGAATGAAGAAGACAAGAAGCTATAAGAATCTATAAATGTGCTTGTAAAACATAAGAAGGGGCATGCATCACAAAATCTTTGGTCTGCTATGCAACATTGATGCAAGTATCAACTAAATTTCTCTTAGAGTTTAGCACATACAGGCATCTATAAACTTTGTCATCAAACTTTAACCACATGTAAAATTTCTAAGTATGTGACCTTGAACTCAAGTTCACTGTGGGGTTGGGACATGCATCAATGAAATCTTTAGATTGTGTAAGTATCAACTAAATCTATCAAAGGGTTCAGAAGATAAATCTCTTAGAAACTTTAATGCAAAACTTTAACCAAAATGTTTTTGTTTGTTTGATTTGAGGTTTAACGTCCCCGTCAACACTGTAAAGGTCATTTTGGAGACGTTGCTTCCAATTTTGGGGGACTTTTACCCGACATTGAGATGAAATGACATCTCAAGCCCTGTCGCCCAATGAAACTAATAGGGTTTATAAGCATGGACGGACTGCCTTGCACCGAGGTTCCTGGACAGACTTAGATCCTCTAAGCGGTTTACCAGTACTAGTGTGCGGGCCGGATTCAGCTCTGCGTGGAAGCATCATGCAGCACATATATTTCTTCAAGTCCCTATGGGCGGGGGCCGATTAACCAAAATGTTAAAGGACGGACAAACAGACGGACGAATGGCAGGGCGAAAACTATATACCCCCATAGCACACTTCGTATGCCGGGGGTATAAACAACAACAAGTCGACTTTAAAAATCAGAGATGTTCGAGATTATTATATATACATGTGCATAATACCATTCATAATCTTCATATTAGCATAGCTCCAGATAGTTCTTGCTAGAAATGTATGTTGTGGGTACTTATTAGCATCGCCCCTATGGGTGAAACAATTCATTGAAATTGTATCGTATCGTGATATTTTTGCTGACGATACGCATATATCGTGGGGTAAATATCGCGATACCTGACGATATGCTAAAAAGTACATTTTCCAAAGAAAATAACAGCTTTAACATATTTCAAGACCATTTTCATAACAAAATACAAAGATCTCAATTGTATCTGAGATACATTGATCACTTATATGACAAATATGGGCATCTTAAAGAGGCTTTTGTTACACAAGATTAAACTCTAGAGATGGTTTTGAGCCAGTTAGAAAATTTTCGAGCTGTGATATAAGCAAGGAAGTAGTATCGTGATATATGTATCTTATCGTGAGGCAAGTATTGCGATACGTATCATATCGTGGGGTGACTGTATCGTTACAGCCCTAATCTCCCCGCCTCCATGAGGTGATTCCGACATGACATGCTTTAATTCAGATTTGAGAAATAAGAAACATAATACCGCAATTATCTGAAGCTGCAAGTATATGTATTATCATGTTAACAAGACTTTGTAATGAACACTCTTGAATACTCTACTTCTTACACACGTCATGAAAATACATGTACGCCTATATAATTTTGACCACCTTGAACACCACTATTATATAGTGAAACTGGGGTTTACATGGGTAAACCTTATTTTTCTCATTACTTCTCTAAAATATACATTGTGGGTACTCGTTAGAAACGCCGCGATGAGGCGGTTCTAACGAGTACCCACAATCTAATTTTGAGCAGAAATAAGAAAACTATCACCATTTTTCACATTGAAATTTTCATTTTTTCGGCGGTCAAGTTTACAGGGTATTTGTATAGGCGTGTTTTCGTAATTAGAAAAGTTGAGTGTTCAAGGGTAAACATTAGTTTCCATATTCTTACTCAAAAACAAAGAATAAGTTAAGTTCATGGATTTACAGAGGACCCGCGTTATAACGGCAGTATTTGTTCCTTATTATATACCCAGAAAATGTCCCGTTTACTTTGTACAGAAGTTACCGGTCAATATTTTTCCATATTGCCCGTAGTCAAGTTCATATTGCCCGTAGATAAGCAGTCACCGACTGAAGTCGGTTTTTTCTAAGAGTGCCCTAAAATCACCGTGTCATTCTGTCATTCTGTCAGTCTATCATTCTGTCAGTCTGTCATTCTGTCTGTCCGTCCGTAACCCGTTTGTGAAAATTGGTGATAGTGACTTAACCGCTTGGAATATTTAAACAATTTTTGGCATACTGACAGATATCAATGAGATCTAACCGATGAACTTACGAAATATTACATTCCATTTAGTATAGCCTCGCCGAGGCGAAAAATGTGAAAATTTTCGAACATTTTTGAACTGCTTCTCCTCGGAAACCGTTGGGCCGATTGAAGTCAAATTTCATATGGAGCCTCTATGGGATGGGGGAAACCAAAATTTGCTCATGGGGTCAAGGTCACATGACCAAAATGGCCGCCAAGCCATATATGGTTTGTCTGTCTGTCCGTCCGTAACCCGTAAGTGAAAATTGGTGATAGTGACTTAACCGCTTGGAATACTTAAACAATTTTTGGCATACTGATAGATATCAATGAGATCTAACCAATGAACTTGCGAAATATTATATTCCATTTAGTATAGCCTCGCCGAGGCGAAAAATGTGAAAATTTTCGAACTGCTTCTCCTCGGAAACCGTTGGGCCGATTGAAGTCAAATTTCATATGGAGCCTCTATGGGATAGGGAAACCAAAATTTGCTCATGGGGTCCAGGTCACATGACCAAAATGGCCACCAAGCCATATATGGTAAAAACCCTTCAAAAATAGTCTTCTCCAGAACCACTGGGCAGATTTCCACGAAACTTGATAAATAGCATCTGGGATGTAGGCCTATCATAAATTGCTAAAATGGTGACCCTGGGTTGACCTTGACCTTCTTTGGGTCCGTCCGTAACCCGTTTGTGAAAATTGGTGATAGTGACTTAACCGCTTGGAATATTTAAACAATTTTTGGCATACTGATAGATATCAATGAGATCTAACCAATGAACTTGCGAAATATTACATTCCATTTAGTATAGCTTCGCCGAGGCGAAAAATGTGAAAATTTTCGAACTGCTTCTCCTCGGAAACCGTTGGGCCGATTGAAATCAAATTTCATATGGAGCCTCTATGGGATGGGGGAAACCAAAAATTGCTCATGGGGTCCAGGACACATGACCAAAATGGCCGCCAAGCCATATATGGTCTGTCTATCTGTCCGTCCGTAACCCGTTTGTGAAAATTGGTGATAGTGACTTAACCGCTTGGAATATTTAAACAATTTTTGGCATACTGATAAATATCAATGAGATCTTATCAATGAACTTGCGAAATATTACATTCCATTTAGTACAGCCTCGCCGAGGCGAGAAATGAAAATTTTTGAACTGCTTCTCCTCGGAAATCGTTGGGCCGATTGAAGTCAAATTTCATATGGAGCCTCTACGGGATGGGGGAAACCAAAATTTCCTCATGGGGTCCAGGTCACATGACCAAAATGGCCGCCAAGCAATATTTGGTAAAAACCCTTCAAAAATAGTCTTCTCCAGAACCACTGTGCAGATTTCCACGAAACTTGATAAATAGCATTTGGAACGTAGGCCCATCATAAATTGCTAAAATGGTGACCCTGGGTTGACCTTGACCTTCTTTGTGCCTAGGTCAAACTTTGACACATATGCTTTTGTGTTGGATTTTATCCTGCAAACGATTTAGAATACAGTACTAAAGTATAAGATATATTTTTGCTCCTTACGATAAGGCGCATTTATTGGGGGAACCGTTTTATGTCCAGGTCACATGACCAAAATGGCCACCATACCCATATATGGTAACACTCATAAAGCTTAAAGCATCCGGCGGGTCGTGCACTTCAGCTGAAGCACTGGTTGTCATTATAATGAGTTTTGCCATTATAACGAATGTCAGTTTAAAGAGGGTTGACTGTACAAGATTTTGTTTTCATGTTTATTCATGTTTGCGGACTTTTGCTGATCACAATTTGCAAACATTCATACATTGTACAATGTATTAATTTGTACAATTAAAGTATGTTTCGAGCATAAGAAAAATATCACAAATCTTTAGACAAATGGTGTTCATATTGCCACGAAAGCTAGCATTATTTCTAATAGGTATGTTTCCTTCACATTGCTAATTCAAAAAACAAACATCCATCTTATCCCTCGACGAAATATCCTTAAAAGAAAGTTTATATATATACACACGTTTTTTCTTCTTCAAAGTTTGTCTTTGTTTCGATTTCTGTGTGATTGATTTAGATCATTCCACAGAATTACATGTAGCACAGTCTCTACCAATGAAAATAATGATATACACAGTCTAGAAAATCTGCATGTGCTATGACGCCTTCACTTCAGCTTCTGGAACATCGTCAAATTCTTCATATTTCTCCTGTCTGATAGCATACATAGTGTAAGAATCTATACAGTGTTAAGGAAAATTTGAACAATTTCCCAGTTGTTCAAAACTTAAGATGCTGTAAGAAAACCTACAAACTTTGATTGTTTAACCCATTTTGTACCAGATGAAATCTTCCTACTTATACAGTGAAATTCCGCTATTAAGACCACTTAAATTTAAGACTAATTCTGCTTGTAAAGCTTATTTAGTAGGTTTGATAAATTCTTCCTTTGTGTTTTCTGCATGCTGTGTCTTCTGGTCAAAGACCATCTTTGGGACTGTTCAAAAGAGGTCTTAAAGACCACTTTTGAACAATCCCAAAGGTGGTCTTAATATTGGAATTTTACTGCATATAGCAGGAGTCTATGTCAAAAAAAGTTGTGTTACTACCTTTGAAATTTATTTGGAAAATAGCTGAACTTTTTGCAAACAGTGTAAGCCCTGATCAGATGCTTTGTTCTGCGGCATCTGATCTGGACCTGCGTGAGTACCATGTTTTGGAGTTTCCGATACAAATTGGGTTAATACAGCAAATATACTAAAATTACAAAAAAAAAAAAAATAGATTGCGCAGTCGATGGTATACTATCGCAAAACCCCACTTTTTCTATGAATAACACTGAAGATATGGCAAAGTCATATTTTTTTAACTTTGACCTTGGGGTCATGTTGAGGCCAAGGTCACGCCAAAGGTAGCCCCAAGCCATCTAAATCTCATGTACAAGTACTATCCACAGGCAAAGTTTGAATTAAGAGTCAACGCTCACAGACAACTTTAAGTGTTAACCTGTACCCTGCTGTAGGCGACAACCCCTATCTTTGCCAACAGTGTAGATCCAGATCAGATGGCTTCTGAAGAAGCCATCTGATCAGGATCTACACAGTTTGACATTCAGTTTATGAATATGTAGAAATAAGCTGTATCAAGTAATCTGATTGGTTCAAAGTCAGAAATGAGTGTGGCTTAATTGAATATTCAGCAGGTTAAAGGTTAAACGAAACAGTCTAAGTGCATTTTCAAGCCTACACTTAGAGACAATCAACCCATCAGTGCTTTATTATTATCTTTTTTTTTTTTTGTGTGTGTGTGTGTGTGTGTGTGTGTGTGTGTGTGTGTGTGTGTGTAAGGGGGGGTCTAAGACAGCCAGAGTAAAAGCTTTTTCAATAGTGAAATTTGGTCAGGTAATACATTATGGACCCAAAATCAGATTTACCAGTATGGAAATCTCGGCCCCTAACAAACTCGGCCCCCATTCAAGCCTGTCCCTAAAAACTCAGTCCCTAGCAGCATTTAGGTCCTAAAATACAAGAGGGCCCCAGAGGGCCCTGATTCGCTCACCAGAATGTCACTGTCTCTAGTACATTCTATTTTTATCTCTGGTGGCCATCTAACGATCTTAGCTATTTTGGTAGGGTGTCACCTAGGCAACATTCCTTTGAAGTTTGAATCAAATTGACCGAAGGGTTTAGGAAGAGTTCGCATCTGAAGCAAATTTACAATGTTTTTCTATTTTTAGCTCTGGTGGCCATATTGTTCATCGGAGCAAGACCATTTTAGCTATTATGGTAGAGAGTCATCTAAGCAACATTCCTGTAATTGGCCCAAGGGTACAGGAGGTGTAGTCGTTTGAAGATTTTTAGCCCTGGTGGCCATCTTGTTTATCAGAGTGGAATGATTTTAACTATACTGACCAGAAATAGAAACTATACACTTTTAAACTGTCTCGCCTGACAAAACGAGTGGATAATTCAGTTAAAAATTACTGATAAAGGATTTGACTAACTATAGATATGAATCCTGTAGCAATTTAAAGAACATCTGGTGTTCAAAATAAAAGCTTTTGACAAAAATGTTTGAAGAAAATGTAAAAAGTGCATTTTTCACAAAATCTGTTTGTAATCAAATTTAGACTTTAGCATTTTTGAGCAAAGGTAACAAGAGAAAAGCAAGGAATAAAAAAATAACATAACATCTTAAAATTATTGAGAAACAAACATTCTATTGAAATCTCAAAAACTGCTTTTTTCAGCGAAATTTTCAAAATAATGCTTCAAGCCAAAAATCGACGCAAAAGTGCCTTCAATCGTTTTAGCATCTTCAGCTGTGTCTTAAATATTGATAAAAACAAAAACTGCAATCAGAAATGTCATACTTTTCACTCACTTCCGGTGGTTTGGTCCAATATTTATTGGTCGATAACATTTCAACCATTGTGAAAATTTTCATTTTGTAAACAATATTCCCAACGTAAGATGATGAGTAATAACTGGTGAAAATGGGAATCACGTTCCCGACACAAAATGTTCGACTCAATGGAAACTTGAACAGCAAGATTTGGACCCGTACTTTGAACCTGTGGCTCTACCCATTAAATCTATCATTAAACATTTTATTCGATAAATCAGACATGCCACTTCTGATAATTTATATAATTAGAATTCAAATTTCATTTAAATGTTTCGGCGGTGACAACTTAAAAATGAGTGTATAGTTTCTATTTCCGGTGAGTATATTTTGGTAGGGAGTCACCTGGGCAACATTCCTGTGAAGTTTGAAGCAAATTTACAATGTTTTTCTATTTTTAGCTCTGAAGGCCATTTTGTTCATTGGAACAGGATCACTGTAGCTAATATGGTAGAGGGTCAACGACATAATATTCCTGTGAAGGGGCCAGGAGGAATTGTCGTTTGAAGAAATTTTCTATTTTTAGCTCTGGCGGCCATCTCGTTAGTCAGAGCGGAACAATTTTAGCTATTTTGGTAGGGAGTCAATAACATAATATTCCTGTGAAGTTTGAATCAAATTGGCCCAAGGGGTAAGGAGGAGTTGTTGTTTGAAGATTTTTTCTATTTTTAGCTCTGGGGGCCATCTTGTTCACCGCGTTGAACGATATTAGCTATTTTGGTATGGAGTCATCTAACTAACATTCCTGTTAAGTTTGAATAAAAATTGGCCCAAGGGTTGAGGAGGAGTTCACGTTTTGACGTAAATTTATAAAGTTTTTCTGTTTTTAGCTATGGCGGCCATTTTGCTCATCAGAGCGAAAACGTTTTAGCTATTTTGGTAGTGGGTCATCTAAGCAACATTCCTATGAAGTTTGAAAGAATTTGGCCCAAGGGCAAAGGAGGAGTAGTAGTTTGAAGAATTTTTCTACTTTTAGCTCAGGTGGCCATCTTGTTAGTCAGAGCGGAATGATTTTAGCTATTTCTTTAGGGAGTCACCTACATAACATTCCTGTGAAGTTTGAATCAATTTGGCCCAAGGATTAAGGAGGAGTTCCTGTTTGAAGCAAATTTACTTTGTTTTTCTATTTTTAGCTATGGCGGCCATTTTGCTCATCAGAGCAGAACCTTTTCAGCTATTTTGGTAGATGGTCACCTAAGAAACATTCCTATGAAGTTTGAATAAAATTGGCCCAAGGCTACAAGAAGTTGCTGTTTAAAGATTTTTTTTCAATTTTTAGCTCTGGCGGCCATCCTGTTTGTCAGAGCACAACGATTTTAGCTATTTCGATAGGGAGTCATTTGGGCAACATTCCTGTGAAGTTTGAATCAAATTGGCCCAAGGGTTGTGGAGGAGTTTGTGTTTGAAGCAAATTTACGATGTTTTTCTATTTTTAGCTATGGCGGCCATTTTGTTCATCAGGGCAATACCGTTTTAGTTATTGTAGTAGAGGGTCACATAAGCAACATTCCTACAAAGTTTGAATTAATTTGGCCCAAGGGTACAGGAGGAGTTGTCGTTTAAAGAATTTCTATTTTTAGCTCTGGTGGCCATTTTGTTCACCGGAGCAGAAACGTGTTAGCTGTTTTGGTAGAGGGTCACCTAAGCAACATTCCTATAAAGTTTGAATGAAATTGGCCTTAAGGTACAGGAGAAGTTGTCGTTTAAAGATTTTTCTATTGTTAGCTCTGGCGGCCATCTTGTTCAGCAGAGCGGAACAATTTTAGCTATTTTTGTAGAGGGTCACCTCAGCAATATTCCTATGAAGTTTTATTGAAATTGGCTCAAGGGTTAAGGAGGCATTTAATGCAAATTGTTGACGCCGCACGACGGACACTGACCGATCACAATAGCTCACCATGAGCACTTCGTGCTCAGGTGAGCTAACAATGTTTTTGTTTTCGAGAATGAAATTTGGAAGGTGGATAGGTAGTTTCACAGAAAGTTTGAGCATATTTATCGTTTTTAATACGAAACCTTATCCACGATAAAAGATAATGCGGAAACCCATGCTGTAATTGGGACGGTGTTGGAATTGAGTGTGGCATCACGAAAACATGCCTATATAACTTTGACCACCTGCAACCACACTTTTATATTGTAAAACTGGGGTTTACTTGGGTTTATATCAATTTACTTTTTTTTCTCAAAAACATAGAGTGTTGGTTCTTGTAAGAACCACCTCGCCGATGCCGTTTTTACAAGCACCCCATTCTGTTTGCTCAAGAACATAGATTGTTGGTACTTGTTATAATCGCCCTGTCAATGTGGTTCTAACAAGTACCCAAAATCTATGATTATAGCAGAAATAAGAAAAATATGTTCCTGTTTCATATGAAAATTTTCATATTTGGGTGGTGAAAAATTCAATATTTTAGAATAAGCGTGTTTTTTTTTGTGATGTTAATATTTCCAGTGTAAAACCAAACTATAGAAAACAATATTCGCCTCCGCCCATCGGGGCTTGGAGAAATAGTTTGGGCTGCGCAGAGCTGAATCTGACCACACAAGAGTACTGGTAAACTGCTTAGAAGGACTAAGCCTGCCCAGGCAAAGCGGTGTGAGTCAGATGGTCCAATGCATATAAGCCTTCTGGTTTAAGCCTTCTGGTTTCATCGGGCGGCAGGGCTTGAGATGTCATTTCATCTCAATGTCGGGTAAAAGTCCAACAAAATTGGAAGCAATGTTTCCAAAATGACCTAAATAGTGTTGACGGTGTCGTTGAACCCCAATTCAAACAAAAAATATATGCCTGTATGAAATCTACTTTCATGATTTGTTTTTGTTTGATTTGAGGTTTAACGTCCCCGTCAACACTGTAAAGGTCATTTTGGAGATGTTGCTTCCAATTTTGTGGGACCTTTACCCGACATTGAGATGAAATGGCATCTCAGGCCCTTCCACCCAATGGAACTAATAGGGTTTATAAGCATGGACGGGCTGCCTTACACCGCTTTGCCTGGGCAGGCTTTGATCCTCTAAGCAGTTTACCAGTACTTGTGTGCGAGTCGGTTTCAGTTCTGTGTGGAAGCGTCATGCAGCCCATGTATTTCTTCAAGCCCGATGGGCGGGGGCCATCATACTTTCATGAACAGCAGAAAATCATGAACAGCAGAAAAATAAAATTCATTTCTTAAATGAACACACCAGTACCTCATGGGTTTAGGTCAGGTAAAAAGCCCCACAAAATTGGAAGCAACTTCTCCAAAATGACCCATACAAATGTTGATGGGGGTGTCAAACAATCAAAATCATTGGTATTTATAAAAAAAAAGGCTAATGGGGCCTTATGGCTGTGGAATGGTCAAACCCTGCAAATGATAATAAAAACAAAATGGCCGGGAATCCAAGTGGGGGTCTCTAGCATCAGAGACCAATAGCTATTAACTACCTAAGGGGTGTAAATGAGTGTGTTTGCTCAAAAGGCAGTGCCTTTATTTCATATTAGTCTCCTTTTTACCAAAGGATAATGAATTATATGACTGTGATAACTATCGTTGTTTAAGTTTGACTAGTTGTTTGGGTAAATTGTTTACGTCGTTACTACATACTCGTTTACACAACTATATGGAGACCAATGACTTATTTAACAAATTCCAGGCAGGATTCAGACCGGGCTATAGAACAACAGACCATATCTATACTATTAAAAAAATTCTGAATAAGTATCTATTTAAAAGCAAAAAGAGAGTATACGCTTCTTTTGTAGATTTTTCTAAAGCGTTTGACACGGTTTGGCGTTCAGGATTATTTCAGAAGCTACTTAATTTGGGAATTAAGAAATAATCTCCACGTACCGTGTGTTATCGTGATTAACACCGTGTGTTAATCACGATAACACACCGGGTGCGTGGAAATTATTTCGATTCTAACATGATGCTAAACTGAAATACAGTAGTAACAAAGCGTTATCTTGGGGAATATGCTGCAGCGGATGTCGACAGAAGGAAATGTTTACATGCAACGTCACGATGACGCTAAATTGCACGCACCACGTTGACGTGAATTATCGCATATTTGCAAACGCTGACGTTTCCACTGGGTTCAATGGGAAAAACGTTAACGTCATGTTAGAATAGGAGGTAACTTTTACAAAGTAGTGAAATATATGTACACTAATTCTATATTTGCTGTGAAAAAAGATAACCTTTTATCCAAAACAGGAAATTATGACAGAGGGGTTCGCCAAGGCGATAGCCTTAGTCCCCTACTGTTTAATGTATTTATTAATGATATTGATCAAATACAGGGATACAAACTAAGCATTTTGCTTTAGGCGCCCAGATTGCCTTAAATCCAAATTTTACAGTAAGTTAATAGGCATTTTTATTCGAAACTTAGGCGCCCAGGACAAAACTTAGGCGTCTTGGGCGACTGGGCGCCTGTTAGTCTGCATCCCTGAAATATTTGATTCAAATACTTCAGAACCTGTAACGTTAAACTCTACTGAACTTAATTGTCTGATTTATGCAGATGATGTTGTTATACTATCAGAAACCAAAGAAGGTTTGCAATCCTGTCTAGATTCTTTACAAGTTTATGGCGACTACTGGAACTTAAGATAAATGTTGATAAAACAAAGATTTTGATTTTTAGCACCGGAAAGATTAAAAAAAGAAAATTATCAGTTCAAACTGAACAATGCTGAACTTGAAATTGTTGATAAATATAAGTATTTAGGTGTTTTACTTTCTTATAATGCAAATTTCAAACCTGCCGCTGATCACATGTTCCAAACAAGAGGGCCCAGAGGGCCCTGGTTCGCTCACCTGATCCAATGTATAACAAGTGGGCCCCGGGCAGGGTCAATTTTGGCCCCAGGGCTATAATTTGAACAATCTTGGTAGAGGTCCACAAGATGAAGCTTCATATCGAATATGAAAGACCTGGGCTTTCTGGTTTCAGAGAAGATGATTTTAAAGGTTTACCCTGCATATAGAAGTCCATGTAAAACAAGATTTTCCCCATATAAGTCTATGTTAAACCAAAGGGCCCCGGAGCGGGGGCATTTTTGGCCCAAGGGCTATAATTTGAACAATCTTGGTAGAGGTCCACTAGCTGAAGCTTCATAACAAATATCAAAGACCTAAGCCTTGTGTTTCAGAGAAAATGATTTTTAAAGATTTTCCCTATATAAGTCTATGTAAAACCAAAGGGCCACATGGCGGGGGCATTTTTGGTCTCAGGGCTATAATTTGAACAATCTTTATAGAGGTCCACAAGATGAAGCTTCATAACAAATATCGAAGACCTAAGCCTTGTGGTTTCAGAGAAGAAGATTTTTCAAAATTTTCCCTATATAAGTCTATGTAAAACCAAAGGGCTCCGGAGCGGGGGCATTTTTGGCCCCAGGGCTATAATTTGAACAATCTTGGTGGGCTATAATTTGAACAATCTTGGTAGAGGTCCACAAGATGAAGCTTCATGTATACCAAATATCAAAGACCTGGGCCTTGCAGTTTCAGAGAAGAAGATTTTTCAAGATTTTCCCTATATAAGCCTATGTAAAACAAAAGGGCCCTGGTGCGGGGGCATTTTTGGCTCCAGCACTATAATTTGAACAATCTTGGTAGGGGTCCACTAGATGAAGCTTCATACCAAATATCAAAGACCTGGGCCTTGCGGTTTCAGAGAAGAAGATTTTTCAAGATTTTCCCTTTATAAGCCCATGTAAATCCAAAGGGCCCCTGTGTGGGGGGAATTTTTAGCTTCAGCACTATAATTTGAACAATCTTGGTAGGGGTCCACCAGATGAAGCTTCATACCAAATATCAAAGACCTGGGCCTTGCGGTTTCAGAGAAGAAGATTTTTAAAGATTTTCCCTATATAAGCCTATGTGAAACAAAAGGTCCCTGGTGCGGGGGCATTTTTGGCCCCAGCACTATAATTTGAACAATCTTGGTAGGGGTCCACTAGATGAAGCTTCATACCAAATATCAAAGACCTGGGCCTTGCGGTTTCAGAGAAGAAGATTTTCCCATATAACTTGATATAAGCCTATGTAAAACCAAAGGGCCCCCGTGCGGGGGCATTTTTAGCTCCAGCACTATTATTTGAACAATCTTGGTATGGGTCCACTAGATAAAGCTTCATACCAAATATCAAAGACCTTGGCCTTGCGGTTTCAGAGAAGAAGATTTTTAAAGATTTTCCCTATATAAGCCCATGTAAAACCAAAGGGCCCCCGTGCGGGGGCATTTATGACCCCAGAATTATAATTTGAACAATCTTGGTAGGGGTCCACTAGATGAAGCTTCATTCCAAATATCAAAGACCTGGGCCTTGCGGTTTCAGAGAAGAAGATTTTTTTTAAGTTTTCGGTGAAAAAATCTATTTATTCCCGTTTGAGCCAGCTCCCATAAGATCGCTTATTGAAAGAAGTTTTTGACTTGGATAAAAGTTTATTTGAAGTTGGTACTCTTTTATTCAAAAGTCGTTGGAATGTTTTTCTATAACAGAACAAGAAGTACAGTCGAGTGATATGTCAAAAATTATTTCTGATAAATATTTAACAAGCATTAATAAAGAATTATCCCGTCTTAGGAATCAGGTTCATGATAATATAAACTGGTAACTTTTTCAAACATTTACACAAACTTTTCCTTTCAAATTTATTTGTCATTTGGACTGCCAAAAAGTAAAACTAAAGAACTTTCAAAACTGAGAAATAGTGCTCATGATTAACTGATAGAACATGGTAGATATTTCAGACCCCAAATTCCATGTGAGAAAAGACTATGCACAAGTGACATGTTGCAATGTGATAGAAAATGAAGAACATTTTATACTTTTTTGTTCCAAATATACTGCAGCTAGAAATATTTTATTTCAGAAATTTGTAATTGATTATCATGGCTTGATACCAAATACTGCTAAATCTCTTAAAACTTTTATTCGCTTATTGAGCCCAGTAACAAATGAGGAAACAAAACAAATACAAGGTTGGGCTGTCAAAACCAGGGGCAGTTTTAACCGGTGGTTTTAACCGGTTAAAACCATCCTGGTCAATACTCCCAAAGTGGTCAATACTGGTCAATTGAAATATTGAGTGGTCAATTGAATAATTTTAGTGTTGAAAAGGCAAAGCTACTGAAGCTATTTTGAAGTTTTTGAAAGCTACTGAAGCTATTTTGAAGTTATTGTCTCTTTGCTGGAGGCTGATCATTTGATAGAATTTCTGATTCAGATGTTATTTCTTCGAGTGGCCTCTTAGCAATACTTTCTGGCTTTTTTAGCACTAGGCATTTTTTTATGACTCATCAGTCTTAAGACCTTAGCACTAACTTCAATAGTGCAGTCTTTGCATCTTGCATTGTTTTTTTTTTTTTTTTTTTGGTTATCTTCCAAAATAGTGAAGATGTTCCAAATTGGGTCTTTAGGTTTCATTCATTTTTGACACCTTCAGTACAATAGCATGATGATAAGATACTGTCTATATTGCATATACATGTAAATCAAAATTTCACACATTATGAATAAAGCCTGGTGTCATTTTATAATAGGTAGCTGGTCAACTTGTACCTAAGTTAACTTGTACCTAAGCCAACCTGTACCTGTTTTTGGTCAACTCGTACCCGTTCTTTGGTCAGCTCGTACCCCCTAGTCAACTCGTACCTATTTTGGTCAACTCTTACCCCAGGGGTAGGTGGGGTACTCTATTTTTTTCTGAACAATAGCTGAAATGGGTAATAACTTGTCCCGAGACATGTCTTGGGTTCACCGGAGGCCAGGAAGAAGTACTTTGGGTCCTTTTATTGTAACATGGTTTTCACAGCGCGGGGATATGCGATGACATGCCATCAACCTGCTCTAGCTATTATTATTTGTATTATTGTTATAATTATTATTATTCACTTTAAACCCATTCAGTACCAGAAACCCACAAAGGGGTACCTTGTCAAACACTGCAGGCCCAGATCAGACGCCGCAGAAAGAGGCTTCGTATGATCAGGGACTACGCTGTTTGAAAAAAGTTTAGCCACTTCCCGAATAAATTTTGAAGAAAACATAACCTAAAACCCCTAAAATTTCGAAATACACGTATATAAGATGAAAGATTCCATTTGGGTTGTCAAACACTGCAGGCCCAGATCAGACGCCGCAGAACGCGGCGTAGATTGATCAGGGCGAACGCTGTTTAAAAAAATTAAGCCACTTCCCGAATAAATTTTGAAGAAAACACAACCTGACACCCCTAAATTTCGAAATATATAAGATGGAAGATTCCATTTGGGTTAATTTAATTAACACTTTAGTTAATCGTGTATCGATTAATGTGGGTGTAAAAAAACGATTATCGGTACTAGTTTAATCTAATCGTCCTTCATTAAAGACTGTTTTTAATTGCTTTAATTTTGCCGGCGTGCGGCTGTTTTTGTTCTGACAAAACGTAATGACACGCAGGAATTTTAAGGTCAGTTATCTTTTGTGTATTATTTTCTTTTGAATTGCCGATTACTGGATATATAAGAAGTACAGAATCCTTGCAGTAGCATTCATCCTAGAAATCTCTTACTGAGAATCAAAGCTTAAAACTTTCATCAAAATGTCTGATTTGTGCATTGCATGTGGTAAGGTTGTTGATGGACGTCAGCATGCTGTAAGTTGCGATGTCTGCGACCGTTGGCAGCATCGTCTTTATGGGACAGGTAATACAAATTTAATTTATTACGATATTTTTAGACTAGTGATCAATTTATTTATCTATTCATTTTATTTATCTATTTAATTATTTCTTTATTTCTTTATTTATTGCAATTGAAGGGGAAAATTATCCTGGCATTACGAAACCACGCCTATTCAAATATAACAAACAATTCTTCAGTTGTGGATACTCTTTAGCCGTTATTACCGATGATGATAATAATAACAATAATAATATTGATAATTATGCAAATTGTGACGTAAAATCGACGATTTGTTTTATATAGAATGTGCATGCTATGATAATGTTTCAGGTCGCTTGAAGATGCCGCTCCTAGCGAGTCCTTATAGGTTGAGGGTACTTGTTAGAACAGCCTCAACGAAGTCGTTCCAACTAAAGATCACAGCCTACGTTTGAAGTATAAATATTAAAGAAAAAAATGGATTTTCGTAAGAAAAGTTGCCATTTTGGAGATGTGAAAAACGCACTATATTGCACGGGTATGTTATCATAAAGTAACAGTAATAAGGAATATGCAACATTTGTGTTAGCCAACATTTATGTTTTGATCATATATGAGAACAAATTATAATTGTATAACTACATTTTATTTGCAAATGAGCATGAAATGTAAGTTCTACAATTATATTTTTCTCGTTGTTTTCATTTACATATCAAGTTCGTCTTATGTTGAGCATGGTGTATTGTACCAATCACATCCCTCTGGAGCATAGATTGTTGGCACTCGTTAGTAGAAGTAAAACAAAGATCAGGAATTGATACAATTAACTTACTCCATCCATAAAAGACACCAAAGGGACAGAAATACAAACATTAAGCGACCAGACCATAATGGAAACCTAAACAAAGGAAGGCCATATGGACAGTTACTTTCCCACAAAATGGCCATATGGCCATCCAAAATTAAAAGACACAAGTGATACACACAGTAAGTAACAAACAACAACATAAATAAATCGCCACGGAAGAGCCACCTTGGAACGGTCAGTGGAAGATTTCCACTGGGGGGCTTAAATCGATTTTACGTGGCCACAATCCTCGCCCTTACTTCCGGCGCGATTTAGACAAATAATTTGTTCAGTCCGCATGAAAGCCTCCTAACTCATCAGTGCAACATCTCCGTGAACACAGAAATCAAAGAACCACAGAGGTGAGACAACGGTGAGGACTCGACAGCAAGAAACCACTGAATGCTGGAGCAAAAGAAAACCAACAGTTAGACTCCGATGAGCCCGACCAGAGACAGAGCATCAGGCACCAACCTACATTATCTCTTTAATTTTCAATAAGCCTTTACGTTGGAGCCGTCATAGAATCTGAGGCCTGACCCACCGGCGTGCAATTAAAGAGGGAAGCAAAGTTGCCAACCGTGATTGGGTTAACTACCATGCATGCAGTCTGTCGTATAATATCCATGTTGTACCCAATCTTTTTATATCGAAGAATGATTTTACGAAATTGGGTGCTGAAGTCATTGCGGTTATATATTTTTCTGAATTTATATACTAAGTCACCATAAAATTCGGGTTCCGATAGACCTTGTTGCAGAAGAGATTTAAGTCCAATATTGAATTTTGAAATTAAATCAGAATGGCGTCTATAAAATTTTGAAAAGGCTTTGCGTAGTTTATGGTACCGATAACCCTGATTAAGGAGTTTAGCCGTTAATAATTTATTACGAGTGTTGAAAGTAGAAGCAAAACAAAGATCAGGAATTGATACAATTAACTTACTCCATCCATAAAAGACACCAAAGGGAAAGAAATACAAACATTAAGCGACCAGACCATAATGGAAACCTAAACAAAGGAAGGCCAAATGGACAGTTACTTTCCCACAAAATGGCCATATGGCCATCCAAAATAAAAAGACACAAGTGATACACACAGTAAGTAACAAACAACAACATAAATAAATCGCCACAGAAGAGCCGCCTTGGAACGGTCAGTGGAAGATTTCCACTGGGGGGCTTAAATCGATTTTACGTGGCCACAATCCTCGCCCTTACTTCCGTCGCGATTTAGACAAATAATTTGTTCAGTCAGTTACATGACTACACACTCTAGCAAATCGAATTAATTGCGAAATATAAACGCCATAGGATGGCGCACGAGGAACATCACCATCCAAAAAAGGAAAATTTACAATCTCAAAATCAAAGTCATCGCGTTTATCATAAATTTTGCACGAAACAAATCCATCTACAATAGATAGATGTAAATCCAAAAACGGGGCCTCGGTATCAGAAGAATTTGCTTTATTTAACTGAAGTTCTAGGGGGTAAATCTGACTGATCAAACCATCAAAATAGGTATTATCAATATTTAATAAATCATCTAAATATCTAGAAGTAGAGCTAAAAGCTTCAATAATTTCAGATTGGTTATCAATGGAAAGCGACAAAATGAAGTCTCTTTCATAACAATACAAGAAGTCATATTTACAGTCGGCAAAATATCTAGCTAGTCTACATAATGTGAGCAGTCTATGCAGTTATTCTGGATTCCTATAAGTACTGATTACTAATTATAAATTGCCCCCGCCCTTCGGGGCTTGAAGAAATATATGGGCTGCATGATGCTTCCATGCAGAGCTGAAACCGACCCACACACGAGTACTGGTAAACAGCTTAGAGATTCTAAGCCTGCCCAGGCAAAGCAGTGCGAGTCGGCCCGTCCATGCTTATAAACCCTATTGGTTTCATTGGGCTACAGGGCTTGAGATGTCATTTCATCTCAGTGTTGGGTAAAAGTGCCACAAAGTTGGAAGCAATGTCTCCAAAATGACCTTTACAGTGTTGAGGGGGACGTTAAACCTCAAATCAAACAAACAAAAAACTAATTATAAGGGTTATGAACATGTATCAGAGCCTGTACTGCTTTCATCTGCGTAAGGCACTTTCTGTATGTACAAGAGTGGTTAAAGGGTTTCTCAGCAAAAGCAATAAAACAAACAGCAGGGAATCATTACTGGAATGTATTTTAAACAGTATTTCTCAATGAACTCTGAAACCTCAGTAAAACACTGAATTTGTTCAACCAATAAGATTAGACTGGCACCCACACCGTGAATAGCATACTTATAGCAGACGCTTGATGCTCGTCTAATGTGCTCTTCATCATACCATTTCATATCGTATTACTCATCATCACCATTAAAGCATATTGTATAATTATGTTGTATCGGAGCACACCTTCATTTGATGTTGGATTTCAGAATAAAATCTTGTATAATATTAGTTTGATAATAAGTCAATTCCAACACATACATATTCTAATTTTAGGGGCCGAGTTTGCCAAGGTTGGCAAAAAGCCGGTCAATATGAGTATTGACCGGGCCGGTGGTTAAAACCGGTTTTAACCGGTCAATACTGGTCGATTGGTGGTCGATTAAATCACTGGAGTATATACCTCTGTCCTGTTGCTAAACTGGTCTTAAAAGCTTTCCCCCTACATCATGTAGATGATGTTAGACTATATTTTGATCACTGAACAAAATAGTTTTTATTAATAACAGTAATTATTTGAGGTATCTTTTATTTCATCAAAAGTCAAAAGTCATTATTGCTGGTTGATTGACTCACTGTACTGTGGACAGGCCTGTTCTTTTCAATCAAACAATCTTTATAATTATTCATTTTTCCTTTATAGGTTAGATTGATTGTTCATATTTTGATTTACAGGAATATGAACAAGCTAAATGTATCATGGATTTTGAAGTATTTATGAAAGGTCCTTTATTTATTAACCAAACAATATTTGAAGATTCAATAATGTATTTGAATATTTAAAAGTATCTGCAACACCAGTAAATTGCTGTCAAAACAGACTAACCCATGTCACAGCAGTGAGTGTGGCAAGGATCTGATTGCTAAATTGACCAATTACTTGTCCCTAATAGGGGTATTATAAACTGACACCAGGCTTTATTAATAATGTGTGAATTTTTTATTTATATGCAATATGGACAATCTTATCATCAAGCTATTACTGGAGGTGTCAAAAATTAATGAAACCTAAAGACCCAGTTTGGAACTTCTTCACTATTTTGGAAGATAACAAAAAAAAAAAAAGAAAAAACAGTGCAAGGTGTTGAAGTTTGTGCTAAGGTCTTAAGACTGAGGAGTCATAGACAAAAATGCTTAGGGCTAAAAAAGCCAGAAAGTATTGCTAAGAGGCCACTTGAAGAAATAACATCTGAACCTGACACTCTATCAAATGATCAGCCTCCAGCAAAGAGAGCAAAACTTCAAAATAGTTTCAGTAGCTTTGCTTTTTTAACACTAAAAATATTCAGTTGACCACTCAATATTTCAATCGACCAGTATTGACCACTTTGGGAGTATTGACCGGGACGGTTTTAACCGTTTAAAACCACCGGTTAAAACCGACCCCGGTTTTGACCGCCCAACCTTGGAGTTTGCTAGGGGCCGAGCAGGGCCTGACAAATCCAAAAATTTTCCACTTGCCCATCGGGCAAGTAAAATATTTTTGCACTTGCCCAGCTCAAAATCCTACTTGCCCAGGATTTTGGAACTCAAAGTGGGGTTGGATGTGTGTGTATGTGTGGGGGAGGGGGATAATGGTGACGATGATGACGACCAACATTTATAAATATAATCCAAGGTTTCTGTCAAGTTTCAAGCACAACCACTTTCCATTAGGGTCTAGTTATTTCATGTTAGTGTTTATTTCCCTTTGGTGTCTGATGGGAGCTCAGGGTTAATTGTATCGACTCCTGATCATTGCATTCACTTCTATTTATTTCCCTCTGTGCGGTAATACGGTAGAAAATACTGTTGTTGTCACAGCCAATAACGGTACCTTTCAAGTTAATTGCTGACATAATACCTTAACCGATTAGCAATTATAAACCCATTTAGCTTGACACACACGATAAACACGAGCTGCAGCCGATATAGATCTACTCAAAATATCAGAAGTGTCAGGGCAGCGAGATAAAAAATTAAAAGAATGCAGTTTATTTAGCTTGGGTTTAATGATCCAACCAGAAGACGAGAACCCACTCTATCACAAACGAACCCAAACGTTCACACCCACCCTACAAGCAAGTTCAATGCGATCATGATTTCCGCCATCCAAATCGTCGTCCACAAAAACCACCACTCCCATTTTTCTGCACGCGATCGGTAAATGACGTCATCCGACCCCAGCAACACCGCACGTGTTTGACGTCATTGTTTTATTTTAATGGGGCCTATCTCTTTCATAAAAAAAATGTTTGGAACCTGTAAAAATATTTTCTCGATAGCTAAACGGTTGTGGATAGAGGCGCGACTAATCCGCGGTTACCAACATAAAAACCTTCGACTTTTTTCCGCCAGCGTCTGCTATTTGGCGCCAAAACAACCATTCACGAGATAGTAGAATAGTCCGTTTTTACTACCGTAAGATGTAGCAAATCGTCTTAGGAGCTATTAAATAATTTTCACATTGATTGTGGATTAAATTTTATGGCAGGGATAAACGCAAATTAGAGACAATCTTATTTTCACACCTTGTCAAGCTCACTACACCAGAAATGAAAGACATGCACCGCTGGGCAATCATGTTTAATTGGTAATTATATGACAGGGATTAACAATAGTGTCATAAATGAACCGTTATAAAAACAATGATGGTTTCGTCTTTGAATTGCCGACAAAGCGGGAATTATTGTGATTTACTTACTGGTCTAGTTTTACTGTATCTAAGGACTCCAAAGACTGACGATTGTAGACGATTTTTTGCACTTGCCCGACCGGGCGTCGAAAGGTCAAAGTGCACTTGCCCGGCGCGAGTTCGGACTTGTCCCGGGCGGCCGGGCAATGGATTTGTCAGCCCCTGGCCGAGTTTGTTAGGGGCCGAGATGTCCTGTCATCGAAAATCACCTCTAAACGTGACGGAAAACATTTGAAGGATACAAGTCGCAAAAGCGAAGAGCGCAAGTCCAATTCCCCATTTCGCGTTAGTCCGCCTTTGACTTTTCACACTTAAAGCTCTGTAATAGTTCTCTCTTTCTATTTTCTTCACAAATACTTGTTGTGCATGGTTAAGTGTAGGAAAAACTTTTTTCATGTCCACTTTATTCATGTTTTTGGAGCTCGCCATTTTGGATTTTGGCTTCCGGCTTCAAATTGCTAGCCGCATGGCATTCGTGTAGAATGGGCACGGGTCGCTTCGCCCGTGAGTCGTTTCGCCCGTGGGTCGTTTCGCCCTGTGTCGGTTCGCATGTTGGTCGTTTCGCCCTGTTTTGAAGAGTCGTTTCGCCCTTATTTTTTCCCCCCAAGCCCTATGAATTGATAGAATTCTCCGTGGTGCAGTGGTTACGCTACTCGCCTTGTAAACCAGGGATCGCAGGATCGATCGCGGGCTTCTCCAGACTTTCGGATGAGTCTTTAAACCGAGGTCCCGTCTCCGTATGACCTTAGCTGTTGGTGGGACGTAAAACTAAAACTCACTCACCCTATGAATTGATTAAAGTATATGTGAGAATCCACTTTTCGCTGTATAAAGTGGGGTCTAGCGGGGTGGTCTTCATTGCATAGACTTGCTAACATGATGTTTTTTATTTACTTAACAACTGTTCTTTCTGCACAAAGAGTGACGTATGTCCGCGTGTCTTGATACGTAAATAAAGTACTGACGCATCGATTCATACAGGAGAAGTACCATATAACGGGTATGTTTACCTAAATTGTGTTGACGGGGATGTTAAACTTCAATTCTAACAAACAAAATATTTTCAGTGGTGTCTGAACTCGAGTTTACAAAAAAAAAAAAAAAAAAATGCCACTAAAGTGTAATAAACAATTTTACACATTAAGTGCATGCCATGTGCAAAAAGGTTTGCCTGAACCTGTGTAGGAATAGAAAATTTCATTTATGTTTTCCCCGATAGATTTATGCATAACAAAAATAGTTAAGCTTATAAATGTATAACAAAGCACAATGTTGCTCATCGTTGTGTGCCTACAGGGTAGTACCCATAATCTGTTTGATAGTATGAATTACGAAAATACCCCTATCAAATATATTTAAAAATTCTACCACCAAAAATAATTAATTAAATAAATAAATAAAAAATGTTCTGAGAAAAAAAAATCCGGTATTTTTCATATTTTTTGCTCCGGGCATGCATTGTGGGTGCCTCGGTGAAACGGGTCTAACAAGTACCCTCGGTCTGTGTATTTTGCCGCGGAAATAAGAAAAATAATGTGTATCTCTGTACATTACGAAGACATGCCTATTCAAATATATTGTAAATTTTACCACCCAAAAATGAACATTTTCGGTGGTACTTTTCATAATTCTGCTGAAAATAAGAGATTGAGGGAACTCATTAGAACCACCTTGACGAGGAGGTTATAACAAATACCAACAATCTGTTTTTGAGCAGAAATAAGAAAAATAATGTATACCCCTGTAAACCCCAATTACGCACCGCCTTTAATTAACAATCAAAATTATTCTCACCTCCGTTAATGTGTGATAATAAGTGTTTAAATATTACCGTGGTGGATTATCGCCTTTGTCAAAGCAAATGACGAAGTAATTAAGGTGCACTTGTTTCCACACTTAACCAATTATACAGACTGCAAAAACGACCACATATCTCTCTCTCTCTCTCTCTCTCTCTTTCTCTCTCTCTAGCCCATCCGTACATCACCCTCCGTGGATGTCGTTTTACGCGTCACAAAAACACGCCTATATATTTTTGACCCACTCGAACCCCACTTTAATATAGTAAAATGGGGTTTACAGGGGTGAACCTTATTTTTCTTATTTCTGCTCTAAAATATAGATTGTGGGTACTCGATGAGGAGGTTCTAACGAGTACCCAAAATCTATATTTTGAGCAGAAATAAGAAAAATAGCACAATTTTTCATCTTAAAATTTTTATATTTTCGGCGATAAAGGTTACAATGTATTTGTAAAGGCGTGTTTTCGTAATGGTGTCACCATGAACAGTCCAGATCCGCTCATTCGTCCGTTCATCTACCCACGCAGCTCTTACTCCATCCACCCATCCATTCAGCCGTCCCATCTACCAATGTACTTCATCCACACATTCATCCATTCATTCGTTCATTCATTCATTCAACCAACCAATCAATCATTTATTCATTCATTCATTCATTCACCTATCCATCTCATATATTCAATCGTCCGTTCGTCCAAACGCCAATCTTCCAATGCACAACTCCATTCATTAATTCATTCATTTATTCATTCACCGATTCATCCGTCTGTCCCTTTACCCATCCATTCCGTTTGTCAATCCCTTTAAAATATATCTGCGGCGAAACGACCCACGGGCGAAACGACTCACGGGCGAAACGACTCACTCGGTAAGGGCGAAACGACCCACCCCAAAATCAGGGCGAAACGACTCAGGGCGAATCGACCCTGGGGCGAAACGACTCACGGGCGAAACGACCCACCCGAAATCAGGACGAAACGACTCAGGGCGAAACGACCCGGCAAAACGACCCACGGGCGAAACGACCCGGATTCGTGTGGGATAGAGCCTGGTAGTTACCTCTTCTCGCTCGCTCTGTCAGGCTAGTTAATTTATCCCGGCAGATTAGCTGGGAATGCTTTGCGCATATACTTTGCGCGTCTTAGTTCTATCTATCTATCTTCATATATGGAGTCGTTTATACTTGGCCATTACCTCAGTTAGTTTGTGCGCTAAATTTAGAATTTAGCCAACAAAAAACAGAGCTTCGTAAGCGGGGCATTGCCTGCCTCGAATCCGGCACCCGGTATCGAGTTGTGTCCTTGGGCAAGACACATAATGACATAGCCTCACTCCACCCAGGTGTAAATGGGTAGCAGTGGTGTAATAGTCACTGCCTCTCTCTCGCGCGCGTGAAAACATCCGGAATGAGTGTTCGAAAGCGATTAAATTAGCTTGATCGGGTGAAAACTGCAGGAGGAGTTATCCGGAAACGAAAAGGTTAACAAAAATTTTGAAAGAGACATAACTCTGTAAATATTTGGTGGACCATAAACTCGAAACCCTATGCGCTACACCGGGGCTACTTTTAGCCACTGAAAAGAAGTATTTTCGGTGTCTAACGGAATAAATCCCATAGACTTACATTGATTCTGTCCATTTACATAGCCACCTAACTATACATTTGTTGGTGCGGACAGACAGACGGACGGATGTCCTTACAGATGGACAAATGTTGGGTACTTCAATGTTAAAAAGTACACAAGGCACAAAAATACCCCTAAACTACCGAACAAAGCAATAAATCTTGTTGGCTACTTTTTGATGTACACTAACGGAATAAATGGCAAGTACCCAACAACGTTCTACCCAGCTAGTGCCCATTCGTGTGCCCGGACAGACGGGCGACGACCCCATACCATAATCGACCGTTTTTACAAAACGGGCGTATAAAAATCACTGGATCAGTTCTAAAAACTATTTACAATCTGCTTACAGAGGTATACTAAAATGCATACCTCTGAGTACCAATCTATACCATGCGGGCTTTGAATTCCTCTGCAGTTTTGGCATTTACCACAGATCCACTGAGGAACAGCTCTAGGGAAGAGGGAATTATTCAGGGCATCACTATAGGCCTGGTACCTGCGATATTGGCTGTTGTTTAGTTTTGATGCCCTTGTTTGAGCTAAACAAGTCACAGAGGTCAAGTGTTTATCTTTATTAAGAGACACTGCACCAGAGTGTATCTGATCAAAAAAGAAGGTAAAAGAGGGCCTCCAACGATGGCTATTCCAGCTCATCAAGCATATCGCGAACACTACTTTTGTTCCGCCATCGCCTGCAGGTCCATCGGCCAGCAATCCTCTGAACCTTCTCAACCTGTTGAATCTGAGTTTTAACATGGGGATGTCAAACAGGTGCTGCATAATCAAGTTGTGGTCAAACCAATGTTTTGTATGCAACAAAATAGAACTGAAGGCAATGACCAGGAATCGATACAATTAACCCATAGCTCCCATCAGAGACACCAGAGTGAAAGAAACACAAATATGAAATGACAAGACCCCAACGGAAACAACAACAGCGGAAAGCCAAAAGGAAAGTTGCTTTCCCACAAAATGGCCAACTAGCTATCCAAAACACAAAATACAAGCGATACACACACTTAAAGACAAACCATAACCAAAATAAACCGCGACAGAAGACCGCATTGGAACAGTCAGTGAAATGAAGTCGGGGGGGGGGGGGGGTTAAAAGTCAGATTCAGCAGGTTGAGAAGGTTCAGAGAACAGTAGCTCGATGGACATGTCGGTGATGGTAGAGGTTATGGCAGAGGGTGAGTATTGTTATTTCTTTTGTTTCTACACTTCCATTCATTTTCCTCTTTCTCCTCTGTCCCTCGTTTTCATATTCTCTACTATTGATGGGTCCGAGATTATTTATTAATTATACCCCCACAAATGAAATTTGGGGTGTGGGGGGTATATAGGAGTGAGCTTGTCGGTCTGTCTGTCGGTCGGTCGGTCTGTTGACTTGGTTTCCGGACGATAACTCAAAAAGCGCTTCATCGATTTTTATAATTTTTGGTACACTGATGTAACATCATAAAATACAGGTCAAGTTCGATTTCCACTACAATTCGTCAATTTTCGACATAGTTATGGCCCCTTTCAAGTGAAAAAATTGCACAATGGCGCTGTTGTACTATCAAGGCAGTTTTTGTGGGGGTATTCATCACCTTTAGTGATAGCTCTAGTTTTGTCATTTTTTATTGTTCTTTCTTTCAAATAAGCCAAAATATTGTTGACGAGTACGCAAAACCTAAATGCAAAGAAGCATGACCATTTTTTTCTTTGTTTCTATTCTGCCTTTCTTTCGTATTATGGCTCAATACTATGGGGCGCCGTTTTACTATTTAATCTGTATTTATAGATATCCATAAATCGAATAATGGATATCCATAATCGATTTATGAATATCCATAAATCAGCCGAATAATGGATATCCATAATTCGAATTATGGACGATTAATGGATATCATTAATTCAGATCGATTTATGGATATCCATAATTCGATTTATGGATATCCATAGTTCGAATTATGGATATCCATAAATCGATTTATGGATATCCATTATTCCTCTGATTTATGGATATCCATAATTCGAATTATCCATAATTCAGATCGATTTATGGATATCCATATTTCGATTTATGGATATCCCTAAATCACCGCCAAAGCTTTTGGTTTAATGATTTCTCCCTAAAACACGTGATTGTTTATTGTAAAAATCTTCAAAATCTTCAAGGTCTTCATCATCGCTGGAAGATGATGGCCAGTCAAGGGGACCTATCTGCCGTGCAACCTTTTCAGCCCGTAAGGCTTCCAAAGCAACGGACGGCATACGCTGAACGCCCGCCATGTGTGCATTTAAATATCGGAACCAGCCGTAAGATCTGGAAATTCCGGCCAACGCACCCGGTCCCTCTGGAATCACCTCTATGAGGGCTGCGCACCTAAGGACACTGAAAGTCGGACGTAAGAACAGGCAATTCGTGCATGCTTCCTGGAGAATCAGAATCAGAATCAGAATTGTTACTGGTGACACGTCAAATGACATTCTTACACCAGGACCTGTGATGTGGGAAGTTAGTCCTTAGCTCTAACCAAAGATGTAAATTTAGCTACACAAAGAAAAATGCACATGGTCGTTATATAGTATTAACATACATGTATATCCATATAATACTCTACTTGAGATGTATGGAGTACCAGGCAGATTCAGATATATCTCCTGGTCCCCGCCCATTGGGGCTTGAAGAAATAGATTTGGCTGCATGAGCTGAGAGTACTGGTAAACCGTTTAGAAGGTCTAAGCCTGTCCAAACAAAGTCGTGCGAGTCAATGAGCTACCGAGGCCGGTGGGATTGAGATGTCATTTAATCTCAATGAAGGCTTAATGCCCAACATAATTGGAAGCAACGTCTCCAAAATGACCCAAATAGTATTGGAGGGGACGTTAAACGTCAAATCAAACAAAACTTATCCTTCCCACACCATAGACCACCAAGCCTATTCTACATTACCTCCAGCTCCATCCCGGCTTTTATTACACACCTAAATCGGATATCTGACGCGAATATAGTTTTTGCCCTGTCTCTCTGTTTGTTTGTTTGTCTTTCTGTCCGTCACAAAAACTTAAACTGGCATAAAATTGGGGGTGGGGGTGGCATTGGTCGCTTACAGTGACAGCTCTTGTTGTTTTGTTTGTTTTTTTTACAAAGGGAGCAGTCATTATTCATTAGGTTTTTTTTCAGAAATGAATTATGGATATCCATAATTCGATTTATGGATATCCATAAATCAGCCGAATAATGGATATCCATAATTCGAATTAAGGATATCCATAATTCGATTTATGGATATCCATATTTCGATCTAAATTAATGATATCCATAAATCGATTTATGGATATCCATAATTCGATTAATGGATATCCATAATTTGATTTATGGATAATCATTAATCAGCCGAATAATGGATATCCATAATTCGATTTATGGATATCCATAAATCGAATAATGGATATCCATTATTCGATTTATGGATATCATTAATTCAGTTCGATTTATGGATATCCATAATTCGAATTATGGATATCCATAATTCGAATTATGGATATCCATAAATAATTATGGATATCCATAAATAATAATGGATATCCATAATTCGAATTATGGATATCCATAATTCGAATTATGGATATCCATAACTCGAATTATGGATATCCAATAATAATTATGGATATCTATAAGTACGGATTAAATAGTAAAACGGCGCCCCATACAAAACATAGATTGTGGATACTCATTAGAACCGCCTCGGCGAGGCAGATCTAATGAGTACCAACAATCTATGTTTTTGAGCAGAAATGAGAAAAAAATATAAATGTATATCCCCGTTAGCCGCAGCTTTACTATATAAAGTGGGGTTCAAAATTATAAAGGCGTGATTGCGTGATGCGTTCGTTCATTCATTAGTCTTTTATTAATTTCTTTATTCTTTCATTCTTACTACTTATACTTATATTTATTTATTAATTTCAGCATTCTTTCTTTCTTTCTTTCTTTTAAATAACCCTGTTTAGACAACGCTTTTAATACGCATCAGTTCCGAAGTAGATTTATTCGAGGGAAATTGTTGTATCGCTGCAACTTCATCCACCTCGAGACCTAGTAGAAGATTCACATTAAATTTTGCTTCGCTTTAAATTTTCCGACGAAACAGTTCATCACGAAAACACGCCTATATAATTTTGACCCCCTTGAACCCCAATTTTATACAGTAAAACTGGGGTTTACAGGGTAATCCTTGTTTTTCTTAATTTCTGCTCTAAAATATAGATTGTGGGTACTCGTTAAAACCGCCTCGTCGAGGCGGGCGGTTCTAACGAGTACCCACAATCTATATTTTAGAGCAGAAATAAGAAAAATATCACAATTTGTCATCTTAAAATTTTCTTTTTTCGGCGGTAAAGTGTCAAATATATTTGTATAGGCGTGTTTTTATAATGTTCAGCGCAATAAAGTTATAATTAGAATGGACTCATAACGCTATCATGTGCAAAAAGCCTTTCTCATCGATTTTGATAATCCGACAGTAAACAATTGAACATTAATGAAATTAAAAACACGAAAGCAATTAAGTCTCTGAGTCCGCTGAATTCTTTGGAACATTTCACGACTCAAAACACGACTTTTCAGTAGCCTCTGAAATCGATTTTTCCGCTTAACAAACACGTATTGTTTCTTGAAACCATTTTGATGGTGCTTTTCATTTTTCCCGCGAAATGTCATTTATCAAATTCATATAGAATCCGTACGAAAATTTCATCCTGAGGACAGCATCATATTATGTTGACCCCTTGAATCCCACATTTATATAGTAAAACTGGGGCTTACAGGGGTAAACATTATTTTGTTTTATTTCTGCTCGAAAATATAGAATGTGGGTACTCGTTAGAACCGCCTCGATGAGGCGGTTCTAGGCGGAGGTGGTTCTAACGAGTACCCACCATCTATATTTTGAGCCGAAATAAGAAAATATCACAATTTTTTATCTAAAAATTTCGGGATTTCGGTGGTAAAGTTTACAGTGTATTTGAATTGGCGTGTTTTCGTAATGGCAGGATTTACATTGATTTACCCTGAAGCACTGCAAACAAAAGCGATGCTGATGCGCAGCCGTGTAAACAGACTACAAAATATTCGTTGACGAAGACGAAAAACCTAAATACAAAGCAGGTAATTTTTTTTCTTTCTTTCTTTTTTCCTTCTTTCTTATTGTTATAATCTAAAAACCAGAAATAAATAAATAGACATGTAACGATGGTCTCTGCGTGAACTGTGATTACAGGGAATCCTGATTAATCAAACTTAAAAAGGGTTTATCACACGACACGTGCCTAGTTAGTGTGTTTATTTTAAAAGTAAACAAGGGGAAGAAATGACACTTTATTAATATAATCGCCAATAAAATATCAAAATAAATTTATAACGTTTAGGACCTATAAACATTACCAAGAGGACCATGAGGTCCTGATCGCTCCCCTGAGCCCTGTGTATTATTTGGTCCCTTTTCTCTATCTAAGTGACTGTTATCTTTGGCACTGATAAATATCAAGGGCAGTTGGTGCAATAACCAAAATTGGCAGAGTGACTGTTCTTGGCCATAATATGCTTCCATTCGTGTTTTATATATCTGAACAAGTTCAAGATATTCCATATGGCAAAGGAGAAAAAAGGCAAAAAAAAAAACATTTTTCAAATCCATTTAGGGTTGCTCAAGACGAAGGATGGTCAGAGTGATGATCCTTGGCTATAATATGCTTCCTTTAGTGGTCTATATATCTGTGAAGTTCCATTCATATATTCCATTAGGTAAAGGAAAACCATTTAATGGGGATTGTTTACGGCCAAAACTCTGTCAAATAATAACGTACTTTGCTACGAGATTAACAATCCCACACAGGCTTCCTTTAGTGGTCTATTTATCTGTGAAGTTTCATTCAATATTCAATAAAGTAGATAAATAAAAGTCCAAAAACCATTTAATGGAAATTGCTGATGACCATAACTCTTGTCAAAATGTTAAAATTTGAAGAAAATCTATGACAAAAATATTCAAGCAATCATCAGAAATGCCCCTAAACCACTTATTTCGAACTGAAAAGGTCTGTAACTCTAATAAATATTAACAGATTTTGCCCATTAACAATGCCATACCACTCATTCCGGTATAAACATGTATGCAAAATTTGGAAAAAAAAAATCTGAAAAATTTCTCTAGTTATCGATCGGAAATGGTGCGGACAGATGGATGGACAAACACATGAAGGTATATCAACTTCCCCCACAACTATCTTGCGGTGGGGTATAAAACGGCATTGTTCTGCCTTTTTCCAATTTGAAAGCCAAATGTCCCAAATTTGACCTTGGCGTAAAACAGGTCAAGGTTAACCTAATGTCATCATTTATGCAAATTTGGTAGTACTCAATCACCTGATGCTACATACCAAGTTTCAAGACAATCAGCCAAGTGATTCTGGAGATGAAGATTTTTAAAGGTTTTGCCATATTTGGGCATGGCTGCCATCTTGGTCACATGACCTGGACCATTCAAATAAATTGGCATTCCCTCAGTGTCATTAATATATATAAAATTCAAATGAAATTTGCCCAGTGGTTTCGGAGAAAATGTATTTTGAAATGTCAATGGATCTGCAGTCCAAGTGACTTTGTGCTAAGATCAACACATGACCTTGACTTTTAGCATTCAATTTGTATCTATTCTCATGTCACAGACCACAATATTTTTTTCGGAAAATGCATTGTTCCACCTTTTCACCGTTTAAAGCCAAATGAACCAATTTGACCTTGACTTAAAGTAGGACACGGTCAACCTAGTGTCATCATTGTTGCAAACTTGCTAGTACTCAGTCACCCAATACTACACACCAAGTTTTAGGACAATCGCCCCAGTGGTTCTGTAGAAGATTTTTTAAGGTTTTTACCATGTTCTGGCACGGCGGCCATCTTGGTCATGTGACCTAGAACATTTGAATAAATTTTAGTTCCCTTACGATCATAAGGATGAACGTAAAATTTAAATGAAATTGGCCCAGTGGTTTTAGAGAAAATGTATTCAGATATGTCAATGGACCTGCAATACAAATGACCTTGACCCTTAGGCCACATTATTTTTCGAAAAATGCATTGATTTACCCATTTCCCACTGAAAAGCCTAAGGAGCCAAATCTGACCTTTACATAAAATAGATTACCGGTAAGTTCAATCTTGGGTCATCATTTTTGCAACCTTGGCAGTACTCACTTGTCCAAAGCTAAATACCAAGTTTCAGGACAATTGGCCCAGTGGTTCTGGAGAAGATTTTTAAGGCTTTAACCATATTCGGGCATGGTGGTCATCTTGGTCATGTGACCTGGAACATTTGAATAAATTTTTGCTCCCTTACTGACCTAAGGCTGCATGTAAAAATTAAATCAAATTGGCCCAGTGGTTTTAGAGAAAATGTATTCTAACATGTCAATGGACCTGCAATACAGGTGACCTTGGGCAAAGGTCAATGATGACCCTGACATTAAGCATTAATAGACATTCATTTTTTACCTATTCTCATGTCATAGACCACAATATTTTTTCCGAAAATGCATTGGTTTACCTATTTCCCATTGAAAAGCCTATGGAGCCAAATTCGATCTTGGCGTAAAATAAGTCTAGGCCAACCAAGGGCCATCATTTTTGCAAACTTGAAAGTATTCAGTCACATAATGCTACATACAAAGTTTCAAGACAATCGGCCCAGTGGTTCTGGAGAAGATTTTTTCCATATTATTTGGGCATGGCGGCCATCTTGAAATTCTTGATCATGTGACCTGGACAAGCCGAATAAATTTTTATTACCTAAGTGTCCTAAGGCTGCACATAAAATTCAAATGAAATTGGCCCAGTGGTGTTAGAGAAAATTGATTCTTATATGTCAATGGACCTGCAATACAAGTGACCTTGAGCCATGGTCACCAAATGACCGTGACCCTAAGCATTCAAAGGCATTCAGTTTTTACCTATTCTCATATCACAGACCGCAATATTCTTCAATAAATGCATTGATTTAACTATTTCCCATTGAAAAGCCTAGGGAGCCAAATTTGACTTGGCATAAAATAGGTCAAGGTCAACCTAGGGTCATCATTTTTGCAAACCTGGTAACATTTAGTCACCCAATGCTACATTCCAAGTTTCAAGACAATCGGCCCAGTGGTTCCGGAGAAGATTTTTAAAGGTTTTTACCATATTTGGGCATGGCGGCCATCTTTGTCTTGGAGATGTGTAAAATACATTATGTCGGACGGGTGTGTTTTCACAATGGTATTTTTGATGTAATAACTTTTGTGATTAATTTCAGAATGAATGTGAGGATGAAGAGCATGTTGAGTATAACCTCTAGTTAAAAGAGCTGCATCATATAACTAATCAGAATTATTGTAGAATTTATTTGCCTCGGTGTGCAGGATGCGTAATACAGAAATGGGTAATGAGTGTTTGAGTTTTACGTCCCACCAACAGCTAAGGTCATACATCTTATATTCCAGGTATGACATTTCTACATCAAATACTCAAGTAATAAGGCAAAATCATTGAACAAGAGGGCCATGATGGCCCTGGATCGCTCACCTGATCCATAGAGTAACAAGTGGGCCTCGGGGAGGGCCATTATTGACCCCAGGGTTATAATGTGCATAATGTTGAGGGAGGTCTAAAAAGGTGAAACTTCGTACCAAATATCAACATCGGCTATAATTTTAACAATCTTGGCAAGGGTCCACTAGATGAAGCTACACACCAAATATCAAAGACCTTGGCCTTGCGGTTTCATAGAAGATTTTTTTTAAAGATTTTCCCTATATAAGCCTATGTAAAAGCAAAGGGCCCCAGGGCAGGGGCATCTTTGGCCCCAGCACTACATAAGCCTATGTAAAACCAAATGGCCCCGGGGCAGGGGCATTTTTGGCCTCAGGGCTATAATTTAAACAATCTTAATAGAGGTCCACTAGATGAAGCTTCACACCAAATATCAAAGACCTGGGCCTTGCTGTTTCAGAGAAGAAGATTTTCAAAGATTTTCCCTATATAAGCCTATGTAAAAGCAAAGGGCTCCGGGGCAGGGGCATTTTTGGCCCCAGCACTACATAAGCCTATGTAAAACCAAATGGCCCCTGAGCAGGGGCATTTGTGGCCCGATGGCAATAAATTGAACAATCTTTGTAGAGGTCCACTAGATGAAGATCCATACCAAATATCAAAGACATGGGTCTTGCAGTTTCAGAGAAGAAGATTTCCCTATATATAAGTCTATGTAAAACCAAAGGGTCTCGGGGCGGGGGCATTTTTGGCCCCAGGCTATAATTTGAACAATCTTGATAGATGTCCACTAGATGAAATTTCACACCAAATATCAAAGACATAGGCCATGTGGTTTCATAGAAGAAGATTTTTAAAGATTTTCCCTATATAAGTCAATGTAAAACCAAAGGGCCACGAGGTGGGGCATTTTTGGTCTCAGGGCTATAATTTGAACAATCTTGGTAGAGGTCCACTAGCTGAAGCTTCATACCAAATATCAAAGACCTGGGCCTTGTGATTTCAGAGAAGAAGATTTTTCAAGATTTCACCTATACAAGTCTAAGTAAAACCAAGGGCCCCGGAGCGGGGACATTTTTGGCCCCAGGGCTATAATTTGAACAATTTTGGTAGAGGTCCAGAAGATGAAGATTCATACCAAATATCAAAGACCTGGGCCTTGCAGTTTCAGAGAAGAAGATTTTTAAAGATGGGCCCTGTGGTTTCAGTGAAGAAGATTTTTGAAGCTTTTTTTCCATTATGAGTCTATGGGAGCTAAGGGGCCCCGGGGTGTGGCCAATTTGGACCCCAGGGGCATGATTGGCAGGAATTATGTAGGTTACCACTTGCCGTTGCTACATGCAAAATATCTCAGCTCGGGGCCCTGTGGTTTCAGGGAAGAAGATTTTTGAAGCTTTTTTTCCATTATGAGTCTATAGGAGCTAAAGGGTTCCAGGGCGTGGCCCTTTTGGGTACCAGGGGCATGATTGGCAGGAATTATGTAGGTGACCACTTGCCATTGCTACATGCTAAATATCTAAGCTCTGGGCCCTGTGGTTTCCGAGTAGAAGATTTTTGAAGCTTTTTGTTCCATTATGAGTCTATGGGAGCGAAGGGGGCCCGGGGCGTCCCCCATTTGGAACCCAGGGGCATGATTGGCAGGAATTATGTAGGTGACCACTTGCCATTGCTACATGCTAAATATCTAAGCTCTGGACTCTGTGGTTTCAGAGAAGAAGATTTTTGAAGCTTTTTGTTCCATTATGAGTCTATTGGAGCGAAGGGGCCCCGGGGTGTGGCCAATTTGGAACCCAGGGGCATGATTGGCAGGAACTAGAGCTGTCAGTGAAACTGACTAGGGCCCCGGCAGCGCTATCAGAGGAGTAGGAAAATGTTGATGTTAAAAAAGACGTTTTTTTTTTCCTTTCACCTCTAAGTATGACCTTGACCTTTGAGGTACGGACCTGGGTCTTGCGCGTGACACACTGTCACATTATGGTTAATATTTCTGCTAAGTAATATTTAAATCCATCCAGGTATAAGAAAGTTATAGATTGGACACAATAAAAAAGACGCTTTTTTGACCTTTTATCTCTAAGTATGACCTTGACCATTGAGGTACGGCTGTGGGTCTTGCGTGTGACACTTCGTCACATTATGGTTAACATTTCTGCCAAGTAATATTTAAATCCATCCAGGAAAAATAACAAAGTTATTAATTGGACACAGGAAAGACCCTTTTTTGACCTTTAACCTCTAAGTATGACCTTGACCTTTGAGGTACGGACCTGAGTCTTGCGCGCAACACTCCATCACATTATGGTTAACATTTCTGCCAAGTAATATTTAAATCCATCCAGGAATAAGAAAGTTATGAAGGATAAAAAAATTTGTGGACGGACAGACGGACAGACAGACAGACGGACGGACAGAATGATGCCAAGTAATATTTAAATCCATCCAGGAATAAATAAAAAGTTATGGAGGATAAAAAAATTTGTGGACGGACAGACGGACAGACGGACGGACGTTCTCACAAATGGATACTTATGTGGCTATTTTGAGCAAGATTGATACTTAGGTGGCTAATTTTAACCACATAACAGACCTTTTATGTGTCTAACGGAATAAATCGCACTTTCTCTCATTGACTTACATTGATTCTGTCCAAGTTCATAGCCACCTATCTATCCATTTGTGTGTACGGACAGACAGACAGACGGACGGACAGAGTGATTACTATAGGGCACCCACACTTTCAGTGCGGGGCCCTAATAATGTAGGTTACTACTTGCCGTTGCTACATGCCAAATATCTCAGCTCTGGGCCCTGTGGTTTCAGAGAAGAAGATTTTTGAAGCTTTTTCCATTATGAGTCTATAGGAGCGTAAGGGCCCCGTGGCGTTGCCCGTTTGGACCCCAGGGGCATGATTTTCAGGAATTATGTAGGTGACCACTTGCCATTGCTACATGCTAAATATCTAAGCTCTGGGCCCTGTGGTTTCTGAGAAGAAGATTTTTGAAGCTTTTTGTTCCATTATGAGTCTATGGGAGCAAAGGGGCCCCGGGGCGTGGCCAATTTGGACCCTAGGGGCATGATTGGCAGGAATTATGTAGGTGACCACTGGCGGTTGCTACATGCTAAATATCTAAGCTCTGGGCCCTGTAGTTTCAGAGAAGAAGAGTTTTGAAGCTTTTTTTCCATTATGAGTCTATGGGAGCTAAGGGGCCCCGGGGCGTGGCCCGTTTGGACACCAGGGGCATGATTGGCAGGAATTATGTAGGTGACCACTTGCCGTTGCTGCATGCCAAATATCTCAGCTCTGGGCCCTGTGGTTTCAGAGAAGAAGATTTTTGAAGCTTTTTGTTCCATTATGAGTCTATAGGAGCTAAAGGGCCCCGGGGCGTGGCCCGTTTGGACCCCAGGGGCATGATTGGCAGGAATTATGTAGGTGACCACTTGCCGTTGCTACATGCTAAATATCTAAGCTCTGGGCCTTGTGGTTTCCGAGAAGAAGATTTTTGAAGCTTTTTGTTCCATTATGAGTCTATAGGAGCGAAGGGGCCCCGGGGCATCCCCCATTTGGAACCCAGGGGCATGATTGGCAGGAATTATGTAGGTGACCGCTGGCCATTGCTACATGCTAAAAATCTAAGCTCTGGGCCCTGTGGTTTCCAAGAAGAAGATTTTTGAAGGGTTTTGTTCCATTATGAGTCTATGGGAGCGAAGGGGCCCTGGGGCGTGGCCAATTTGGACCCTAGGGGCATGATTGGCAGGAATTATGTAGGTGACCACTGGCCATTGCTACATGCTAAATAACTAAGCTCTGGACCCTGTGGTTTCAGAAAAGAAGATTTTTGAACCTTTTTTTTCCATTATGAGTGTATGGGAGCTAAGGGGCCCAGGGGTGTGGCCAATTTGGGCCCCAGGGGCATGATTGGCAGGAATTATGTAGGTGACCACTTGCCGTTGCTACATGTCAAATACCTTAGCTCTGGGCCCTGTGGTTTCATAGAAGAAGATTTTTGAAGCTTTTTTTTCCATTATGAGTCTATGGGAGAGAAGGGGCCCCGGGGCGTGGCCCATTTGAAACCCAGGGGCATGATTGGCAGGAATTATGTAGGTGACCACTTGCCGTTGCTACATGCTAAATATCTAAGCTCTCGGCCCTGTGGTTTCAGAGAAGAAGATTTTTTAAATTTTTCCCATTATAAGTCTATGGGAGCTATATGTTGCCATGGCAACCAGAGTTCCAATCTGATCAGCCCAAAAACATTATGCAGCCTGTCCCCCTACCTGATGATGCTTCACATGAAATTTGATCAAGATTGGCCATGTGGTTTTAGAGATATACTTATTTGAAATTGTTTACGGACGCACGGACGGACGGACGCACGCACGCACGACGGACGACGGACAAAAAGTGATCACAAAAGCTCACCTTGTCACTACGTGACAGGTGAGCTAAAAATGAAATATAGGTCACACTATCCTAGATATATTTTATGTCAATCAATGGGTCACATAGAATTTACAATCCAGGTATGATATTTCTCCATCAAATAGTATTCAAGATATAAGGCAAAATCACTAAACCATGAAATATAGGTCAGATTAACCTACATATATTTTAGGTTAATCATTGGGTCACATGGTACTAATATCCAAGGTATGACATTTCTCCAACAAATAGTCTTAAAGATATAAGGTAAAATCATTGAAGCATGAAATATAGGTTATACTGGTCTACATAAATTTTTGGTCTGTCATCCATTCACATGGATCTCACTTTCCAGATATGAAATTCCTCTGACAAATATTCTACAAGTTATAAGGCAAAATCACTGAACCATGAAATATAGGTCAAACTGACCTACATAAATTTTTGCTGAATGATCCATTCACAAGGATCTCATTTTCCAGGAATGACATTTCTCCAACAAAAGTCTACAAATTATAAGGCAAAATCATTGAACCATGAAATATAGGTCACAGTGACCTACATGATATATTCTTATGTCAATCATTGGAGCATATGGAAATGAAAATCAAGGTATGACATTTCACCGTCAAATAGTATTCAAGATGAAAGGCAAAATCACTGGAACATGAAATATAGGGAACACTGACCTTGATATATTTTGAGGTCAACCATTAGGTCACCTGGAACTAATATCCCAGATATGGCATTTCTCAACAAAAGACCCTTCAAGATATAAGGGAAAACCACATGAGTGTGAAATGTTGGTCACCATGAGCTTCACTCTTTTACACTTGAACCAATTTCATATAGTTGGCTAATGTATAACCATTGTCTATAACTTGATAGCATATTGGAAATATGTATTCAAAAGTGTTCAAGATTCTGACATCTAGCTCCACCCCAGGCATGAACCAAGGAGTCTGTTCATTACACTCCAAGGTACCCAAAGTTCTAAATATGAATGCCCTGTGATGAGTGACTGCCTTTTGAAAGCCTTTAACAAAGTATTACAAGGTGTCCTTTATTTTGACCCTTAGCCCAACCCCCGGTGTGTTCTTTTGGAATCTCAGAAGACTCTCCCAGGCAGCAAAGTTCCAAATATGAAAGTGACGAGTGACTGTCAGGATATGAGCATTTGAAAAACTTTTAACACAGTGTGATGGGAATGCAAATGCGGACAACCAAGGTGACTACACTAGCTCTACTTGTACTTTGTACAGGCGAGCTAATAATGCACAAGCTAATTTCTCTGTCTTCACTAGTTGCAAAGGACTTCTTGCTGGTTTAGGCAAGCTTATTGTGAAGCATCTACTTGCAATCATGTTTCAAACAATGGGAAAATAAATACACAAAACAATGTTTAGTCTAAAACAAAATTTATTTTGGAATGAATGTTTAAATGAAGTGAAAATTACACAGAAACTTGTATACCATAACCATACCAACCATGTCAGAGGAGACTAAAACATTCTAACTACTGTATGCAAACACAAGAATGTTGCAAGCTGACACATCAGTCTCATCTGATTTCTCAATAGTTCGTTCTACAATCAGTAACCAGTCGGTGTCCATACTAACATTTCCCATGCCAATGACTTTGATAAGCTAGTAACCCTTTGATCAACTGGTCCCTAGTGTTTATAATATAATTCTCAATAATATAGGTGCTTCTAGACACTTCTGATGGCTTGACCATTTTTCCACATTGATGTCAAATCTGTGATAAGCAAGAACCAATGGGAAAGCTGGGTGGTCTGAATATAGGTTACAATATCCACAACTAATCTTTTATTAAAAGAGAATGAACATGTCTTTGGCATTGTTGGAGGCTTTGGTTTGCTTTGCTTTGGTACCTTAACTACGTATTTATGTAGCTCCGGTCTGAGACAACTCTTTGAAAAATATTTTGCCCCAATAATCGTTTTTCAGTTCACCTGAGCTGAAGGCTCGTGAGTTATTAGTATGCCAAAGCTCCAGCATCGGGCACCTCTGTTCACATTTATAAATAAGTACATCTCTGATACCCCATGGCCAATCTTGATCAATTTTGTTTTTTTTTTTTAACCTTTTCAAGATTATTTCACTTTTATCAAGCCTCAGGTGGGCGAAAAATCGGAGTACCCAGAGAAAAAAGCACCTGACCTGCTTTTGCAAGATTTGGCGTCTCACATGTTACCTGTGCGAGGCTTGAAGCAACAGCAGTGACAGACCTAATAATTAAGAATCAACAGGGGTATACTCTTATTAAAGGAAAGAATGTGTTCTTTAATGAGAGAAAATGTCAGGCATGTCCACTATTGTGCGTTAAAATTCAAGTGAAACAAACTTTTGCCTACAAAAATGCCTCATTTTGAATGGACTTGCTAACATGACAGATGGAAAACAACTTCAAGATGTATCAACACACAGCAATACACAAGATGAGATTCTAAAACTTCTAAACAAACAAGAAAATGAGTGTCGTTATGGTTTATTACATGTACAGTAAAATTCTGCTCTTAAGACTAGCTAAAATTAAGACTAATTCCTCTTAATTCTTTTTTTAATTTTTTTAAAAGGTTTCAATTACTCTTTCTTTTCTGTTTTCTACACCCAGTGTCCACTTGTAAAAGAACACCTTTGGAACTGTTCAAAAGTGGTCTTAATGACCAAATGACCACTTTTGAACAGTTTCAAAGGCAGTCTTTGTGGCCATCCATATAGCACTGTCTGATATAAGTCTTCACTGGGTACACATGCACAAATATGCTCTTTCACTTGCTGCAGCCAAGATATTACCACGACAATTGTAAACTTATCTTTGGATGTTTGCTCAGCGAATCAGTCTGGGTCTCCACTCTGTCGTAATACAGTCTTCCCTTTCTGAATGAGGAAGGCTTCATAAGGTAAGTGGGCAGCCACAAACCACACAACAAAGACTCATCAGACTGTGTAGATGCACAGGCTAATCTTTCTTTTACAGCCCTGTCTAGATTATTTCACTTATATTCAGCTGCTCATTATACAGAGAAGGGCGAAAACCTGAGTAACCAGAGAAAATCCACATGCAGGGGTTTCAATTAATTTTGGCATCTGAATGTCAAATAGTAAGAAAAGGTCACTCAGGAAAGGCAACAATCAAAGAACGCAGCCATCACAAGTCATCTAAAGAAAGTTAAGTGTCAAGGCCAAGGAGGCAGGTGATTTCTATGTTATCTTTATTACGTCTATACAAATTTATCAAAAGTAGGAGGGGGATAATGCCTATTTAGAAGGGGAAAACCCCTGCCCCCCAGGCCTTTATGCAAGTCCAAAGCACCTGACCTTCCATTGCAGCAGTGAGAGACCTTATGATTAAGAGACAGCTCTGTCTGGAAGAACTCTTATCCATTTGGCCACCAAAGCCGGTTCATTTTGGTTTTATGGCCTTTTCAAGATTATTTCTTACAATTATATCTGGCCAATCATTAAATCAGATGTGTGTGATCCAAAGTGAATTTCAAATCCACTAAATGGAAAGAAAGACCTAATGATGGAGTCTGAGATCCAATACAGGCTGATCGGAGTCCCAGCTGGGCATACATGTTCAAAGGCATATTTTCACCTGTCAAGGCTCTTACCTTTATGAAATGGTAAATCTACTTCAAACTAACTAACAAAAGCTCTTTAATCTACACAAACATCAGTATTTGACTAGAATTATATAAAGTATTTGAAAGAAAGACTACCAGAAAGATATCAAACAGGTTATGCTACACTACCTCTCCATAAATGGTATGCAGACACTGTATTAGTCAAGCAACCATCATATCCAAACAAAAATTTATAGATTATATCGAAAAATGACCATTGAAGGTCATTTTTCTATATGATCTATATATTTTTGTGATCCATTGTTTAACATCACGAGAACATGCCTATATAATTTTGACTCCCTTGAACCCCATTTATATAGTAAAACTGGGGTTTACAGGGGTAAATAAAAATCAAAAACCTTTTTTTCTTATTTCTGCTCTAAAATATAGATTGTGGGTACTCATTAGAACCGTTCTAACGAGTACCCACAATCTATATTTTGAGCAGAAATAAGAAAAATACCACAATTTTTAATCTTAAAATTTTCATTTTTTCGGCGATAAAGGCTACAGTGTATTTGTATAGACGTGTTTTAGTAATGCATTTTTTTATCCAAAACTTTTTATAATGAACTCTGTTATAAAGAGGTTTATGTGTATTTCAACTGCAAGATTCTGAACAAAATGCTGTCAAGTTCACCAGTAACGTAACAACTTACCATTTGTTTGGCTAATCCTATTTTAACCCTTTTAGTACCAAATGGAATCTTCCTCCTTATATATAGGAGTCCATTTAAAAATTTAGGGGTGTCAAGTTGCTTTTTCTTCAAAATTTATTTTGGAAATGGCTTAACTATTTGCAAACAGTGCAGGCCCTGATCAGATGGCGCAGAACCTAGCCTGGACTGTTTGCCAAGGTACCCCCTTTTGGGGTATCTGGTATTGAATGAGTTAACCATCCTGCTATGCAATACCTTTCCGCACAGGCATGCAAACAAAGATAAATGCTTGCTTAACAACAAGCAAGTATAAATGTGAAAATAAGGGTTTGGAAAGCTTCATGTCTGTAAAAAATCTCCCAATCATCTGGACAGTAGTCCAATTAAAGATGAAAAATAGCAATAATTTTGGGATAATTTTACTTATTTCTCCACACCAACATACGTTGTGTGTACTTGTTGGAATTGCCTCAATATACAAAGTATCAATGACATAAAAATTATCCCTTAATTATCCCAGTTGGGGTTATACTTTGCACTCGAAAAGTCCTACTAAACCCACTTTTTTTTTGCTAAAATTAAATGCCAACTAAATTAACATATATTTCTTTACATACTGGCAAAAAGGAGACACTGTCTCTTATTTTATATCATGACAGGAAATATACTGGTGTGCGATGAAAAAAAAAATCCAGTAACTAATAACTAAAAGCTATAAATCACTAGTAAAATAAACCATGCATTATGCAAGTTTACTCCTAACACAAGTCTAAAACAGGCTTCATATCCTGAAAGTAACTGTCCGTTTGGCTTGCCGCTATTGATGTTTCCATTAGGGTCTGTTGTTTCATTTTTGTGTTTCTTTCCCTTTGGTGTCTCTAATGGGAGCTGTGGGTTAATTGTATCGAATCCTGATCATTGCCTCCACTTCTTTTTCCTAACAACTAGCATAGCTACATGTATGGACATGAACAAGAAACAGCCTTACCCACAGTGGGCCCCTCAACTGCCTTTACACTCTTCAAGCTCAACCTTCTACTATGGGGTGTTAGTGAACAAGTAATATGCCACAGTCTTACAGTTTTGATGGGATATATTAATTTTCATCTTAATAGAAAACAAAACTCCTAAAAAAATTAATTTGTCTCTCCTATCTTTAGGTTCTACTCTTAACCTTTTTTGTACCAAATGGAATTTTCCTCCTTATATATAGCAGGAGTCCATTTCAAATTTTAGGGGTGTCCGGTTGTGTTTTCATCAAAATTTATTTGGAAAATGACTGAACTTTCCGCAAATAGTGGAGGCCCTGATCAGACGCCGTGTTCTGCGGTATCTGATCTGGGCCTGCACTGTTTGCCAGGGTACCTGTTTTGGGGTTTCCGGTACTAAATTGGTTAAAGCAAAAGAATTTGTTCCCGAGAAGAAAATTCTTTCCTTAAGGGGAATGGATACACCTTCAGGGGAGGTAACTCCTTCAAAAGTATTTTTGTCTCCCACATAAATAGGGGTCAACTCTTTAAGGAAATATATGCTCCTGAGGAGCAAATTCTTCCCTTTATGAGTAGACCCTTTTTAGTGGGACAGGGCATATAGAAAATTGAAAGGGAAGTCCCGAATGTTGTCTCCCTTTGAAAAATGGCAGAAAAATCTGCCAGGTGTTCCCATTTCCCTTATGAGTATACACCTTATACAGAGAGGCTCAATTCCCACACTGCAAAAATGGAAATCACAGGAAGCTGTTTTACTTGCATAATACTGTATAAATCCTAAAATTCGGACACCTTGAGGACTTGCTGTAATTCTCCCAGAATTTAAACAAATTTGTTTCACGATCCAGCAATGAGTCCAAAAGGTGCAAATGGAATCGAAAAAACAATGGACACCTTGATCAGACTGCTGCTTCAGGAGCAGTCTGATATGGGTCAGCATGGTTTGCTTAGGCCGGACCACTACAGTAATAAACGAGAAGCAAGCCTGTGATTGAAGTTCTTAAGAAATGGACTTGAGTGAGTACCGGTAAGTTTTTGAGTATGTCCCACCAACAGCTAAGGTCATATGGAGATGGGTCCTCGGTTTAAAGACTCATCCGAAAGTCTGGAGAAGCCCAGGATCGATCCTTGATCCCTGGTTTACAAGGCGAGTAGCGTAACCACTACATCAGGGAGGCTTCTAGAAAGGGACTTGAACATTTGGGTGAGTCTATATTAATTTATTTTAGTTTGAGCGTGTTGAAAGCTTCACGCTTATTTGAATCACTCTCAAACACTCATTCCGGATGTTATCTCGCATGCCAGGGTGAGGCAGTGACTTTTACACCACTGCCACCAATTTACACCTGGGTGGCGTGGGGCAGTGGCATTACGTGTCTTGCCCAAGAACAAACCTTGGCTCCAGTCGCCGGATTCGAACTAACAACCTCTCGATCATAAGTCCAATGAGCTAACCAAGGAGCTATCAATGCCAAATGTAACATTTTGGTTGGAGGGTTTACCCAAATGCTGACAGATTGACAAATGGACAGAGGGAAAACAATTGACTCCTATGGCATGCCATGATTAACCCTTCTCTTGCTGAATATTCATTTAAGCCACACCCATTTCCGTCTATCAACCAATCAAATTACTTGATGTAATTTATTGCTACAAATTCATAAACTGAATGCCAAACAGTGTAGATCCTGATCAGATGGCTTCTTCAGAAGCCATCTGATCTGGATCTACACAGTTTGCAAAAATAGGGGTTGTCGTGAACAGCAAGGTAAGGGTTAAACCATATGCAATCATGTTTTTTTTAGAAAATATGATATTCCATTCTCATTAATAAATGCATCAGGTTCTAGTTATCTACTTCTAAACTAATTGAAAAGGCTGTTGAGTATAATTTGCTGTCAGGATTTCAGGATCCAAAGAAAGCACATCTATCAAAACAGCATGATGATGATAATGATGACGATGATGATTTTTAAGTTGAAGAACATGTGAACAGAAGTATCTGCATCCTAATAGTGGGTGGTTGTCATGAATGTTTAAAAATAAATGTAAACAAAAAAAACAATATGGAAACAAATGATGAAATACAAATATAAACGCAATAAAATGAGTCACAAACAACAAACATCAAGGGTCTTGAGGGAGGATCCCGGAGTGAAACTGTAAACAGCATATACCTATGCATGAGCAAGGCAAAAGTACCAAAACAACTTAACCTTCTTAAGCAGCATTTGGCATCTCACATGTGACCAAAGCAAGTCAGTGATGAGATTTACATACCCATCAACACTATCTAGGTCATTTTGGAGATGTTGCTTCCGATTTTGTTGGACTTTTACCAGACACTGAGATTAAATGTCAACTCGGGCCCTTCCGCCCAAAGAAACAGCTAGCCTGGAGTTGAAACGATGCTCCAACACAATGTGCCTGGGCAGGCTTAGACCTACTAAGCGGTTTGCCAGAACTCAAATTTTCAGTAAGTTTCAGCTCTGCATTAAAGAACCAACAAGCTTTAGCTCTATCTATTTCTCCAAGGCTTGAAACCACAAAGATGAGAGACCTGAGATTTAAGAGACAGTGCTCTTAAATTAGAGGTCAAGGTTGTGTTGATATAGATATGTTACACAATACATGCAGGAAAATTAAATGGCTTTAAGACACTGCTAATGGCATTATTCATACCATAAATAGAGGAACTTACATGAGTGTTCGTGTATTATTGAATTTATTAAACTTGTTGAGGAAAAGGGATAAAATGCGAGGCTTTGCCAAGCATTTTATCCCTTTTCTTCAACAAGTTTATTAAACTTTAATAAATTCAATCATACATGACCACGAATGCAAGATTCTATTTATCATAAGACATTTAAAACGCATTTTATTCGAAATTGTTTTATAAAAATGTCACTATTCCGCCATTAGTAAAAACGACGTCGTTAAGGACATCGTACATGTAACCTTCAGGGCGTATCTAACTTATTTGCATATTTAATCCACTAGTGGATTATCAAATTTATTGCATGGCGTTATTACACTCTCAGACCCGACGTCATATGATAAAAGTAGATTTAGTATCTACACCCTTTCAAGCATGATAGAATTCAGATGTCAATTAAGAATTTTTAATATGGGCAGAGCATAAAACCTTAGCTTGAGAACAGAACCAACTCAGGTCAGAGTATAAGAATCTTATATGGGTGTGAGGGGTGGATTGAAAAATCCGTCCCGAGGGACACTGTCCGGCATCACGAGGCTTGCCGAGTGATGCCGGACAGTGATCCCGAGGGACGGATTTTTCTATCCAGCCCTCACACCCTTATTGGATTCTTTTTCTTGCATACCTTCCATTTCTATTGCGAATTTTTAATGCTGCTGTCACTTCGGTTACCGACGTCCGCCATTTTGTGATGACATAAAAGGAATGTTTAGTGACGTTCAGATGACGACGCCGCGCATGAGGTTGTAATCAACCAGTGCATTTATCAAACACGCGATTATATTCGATTTGGGGTTGGAAGACCAGGGTCAGAACATAAATTTCTATCCCAGGGTAAAATCACGGATTTCCTTGTCTGGTGTGCAAGAAATCAGACTCTAGGCTGATCTCAGTTATTCCCACAATCAAGAACAAGGTACCAGACAAGGGGGAGTAAAAAAGATAATTAAAGGGAAATTTTCCTTATTTCATCACAAACCTCTATGCTTTGGTTAATTGTTAGTATCGCCTCATTGAGGTGATTCTGACAAGTATCTACAACATAGGTTTCTGGGGCCAGTTGTTAAAAACTAATGAAGTTGTTAGCATACTTATCGTTTAAACATTGTTCATTTAATATGGCAAATATGCTAATATTTTTGCTGAAAAAATGTGAGCAGCGTTTGCAAATGCAAAAGCTGCTCACATTTTCTCAGCAAAAATACCAAGATTTTAGGTAATGTACTTGCTAGAACAGTTAACAAAATGACAACTAACGAGCTCATTAAACTAACGAGGCTTTGAACAATTGGCCCCAGAACAGCAATAAGGAAAATTTATCTTATCTTTGTTACTCTTCTTATCTAGTTCTGTGTATGAATACAAAATGAACACAAAACACTATACAAGTCATGGAACACAAAACATACTGCAACAAAATAGTCCACTATGAACATATTTCAAATAAAGCTTAACAATGTTAACTAAAAAAGTAACAACTCACTTATGTCAGCTAGAAGCCTCCGTGGTGTAGTGGTAATGCTACTCGCCTTATAAACCAGGGGTCGCAGAAATCGATCCAGGGCTTCTCCAGACTTTCGGATGAGTCTATAAACAGTCCCGTCTTCGTATGACCTTAGCTGTTGGCGAGACATAAAACTCAAACATGGACTCACTAATGTCAGCCTGACTGTATACAAATTAGGCATGAGTTACCATAAGAAGTAGAGTTCAGAAGAAAAACAAAAATACCTAACAAATAGCACATACAGCTGTCCTGTCATTTCTAACAAAATTTAATTCATATGGGCCCCGTCAAGCGATTTTGGTACTCATTGCCTATGCGAGCAGCGAAGGTTCAGGCGAGCATGCGCATCCGCGCAGTCTCGCCAGAACCTTCGCTGCTCGCCATACAAGCAGTGAATCAAGAGGAACCTTAAGACAGAAAGCCATATCCCTGGCCCCTCTGAATGGCTAGGCATGCGCAGGTAAAATTTGTCATGACGGAATGCTCGAAGACACAAATTCGCTTGGCGGGGCTCATAGGATATTAAACTCATACCATTTTCAATGAAGCACTATGGCAACCTTTTCCCACATCAGGACCCAGTAGTTCAAAGCTAACAATCATGCTAGTCAATGTATAATTAAACTTTCATCCATTAATTTGGAAAATATACTGTCAGAACCTTTGCTGAAAAACCACAGTTTTATTTTCAGCAAAACAATCTTTATTAGATATTGTATCTATTAGAACATTTAACATTTGAATTTGCCACTAAAATTTGCTAAGCAGACAATGCCTTCAACATTTAGGTCCAGAATACCATCTTCATACTCTGTGTCATCCTTTTTATCACAATACACCCAGCACTAACTCTTACAGAAATAAATGGTTCCTAACTAAGGCTGACACGATTAAACGTATAATCGATTAATCGATCGATAAATTCCACAAAAATGATTATCATTTCTGATTTGCTTTTAATCGGTTACTTGATAGGTACAATTTACTACCCAAAGTCATGCCTCAAATAGCTGGATGTGTGGCAAACAGTGCAGACCCTGATGAGACGCCGCATTATGTGGCGTCTCATCTGGGTCTACACTGTTTGCTCAGGCCTGTCTGTTCAAATATACATATGGTAAAGTGCAACTTAATTATGGTAAGAGTCATGCTCAGACAGAAAGTCAGACAGGTAAAATCATGACAAAAACCTTAGCGATTACTAATTGATTATCGATCGCAATGACAGGACTGATAATCGATTATCTTTGCAGCTCTAATTAGCCAGCCCTATTCCTAACAATACCAAGCTAAGAGCTTCAAATCAGAAATGGGACATTACAATAATGACCCTAAGTATTTCAATAGATAGTCTTAACAAACAGTGCAGACCCAGATCAGGGTGTATGCTGTTTACCATTCTGTCTGCACCTTTTGCTGGATCATGAAACAAATTTGTTAAAATTTTAGGAGAATTAAAGCAAGTCTTCAATTGTCCATTTTTAGGATTTTTTACCGTTTAAACTGTTATCTATGCAGATTTTTGGTCCAAATTTTGGGTTTCCAGTTTGTGTTTATCATGAAGACTTCTTACTCAGCTTACAGCAGGGAGAAGTTGGAGGCATTGGAACACTTTCTCCCAAATCCTCCATGCAGGATGTGGCCTGAATTGCTACTGTAAAGTCATTAGGCATTTAAGCATGTCATGTATTACAGGCTTTCAAGTGACTCCTGGTGAAAAAGTAGGAGAAAAGTAGGAGCCTGAGATATCAAAAAGTAGGAGAAAAGTAGGAAAAAAGTAGGAACCTGATATAAAAAGTAGGAGCTAATGGACACGAACATATCCATATGTCTCACATTTTATCAGTTTTTCATTTTTGGCAGTTTTAGTTGTGCATTTGAGTCTGTTTTCACATCAAAGTTAGCAGGCACCTGTAAAATGAAGTGGCTAACCCATCTAGTACAGTTATTCATGCATGCAGCCTGAACTTCCAATGCTTTTGTCAAGAGTTTGTCACTGGCAGATATCTGTACCTAGATATTGACATATGTCAAAATATTAATTCAAAAGAATTGATGAATTTTGAAACTTTACATTTGTGAGAAGCATCAGCTACAAGATGTCCAGGTGAAGGCATCATAGCACTGCTACAATGAATTCCTGTCATGCAAAATAAGACAGCATTTTAGTTGCTCACTGAGCTAAACATGCTAAACAAGACAGAGCTCTAGTTGGTCACTTCAGTCATCACAGCATTACTGACATGAATTTCTGTCATGCTAAACAAGACAGAGCTCTAGTTGGTCACTTCAGTCACCACAGCATTGCTGCAATGAATTTCTGTCATGCTAAACAAGACAGAGCTCTAGTTGGTCAGTTCAGTCACCACAGCATTGCTGAAATGAATTTCTGTCATACTAAACAAGACAGAGCTCTAGTTGGTCACTTCAGTCACCACAGCATTGCTGTAATGAATTTATGTCATGCTAAACAAGACAGAGCTCTAGTTGGTCACTTCAGTCACCACAGCATTGCTGCAATGAATTTCTGTCATGCTAAACAAGACAGAGCTCTAGTTGATCAGTTTAGTCAACACAGCATTGCTGCAATGAATTTCTGTCATACTAAACAAGACAGCTCTAATTGGTCACTCCAGTCATTACAACATTGCTGCAATGAATTTCTGTAATGCTAAACAAGACACAGCTCTAGTTGGTCACTCCAGTCATCACACCACTGCTGCAATGAATTTCTGTCATGCTAGACAAGAAAGATCTCCTGCTGGTTGTTCACTGCAGTTAAGACATGTATTGCATTACTGCTGCTTTGAATTCCTGTCATCCTCCATAAGACAGATCTCCAGATTTTTCACTGCAGTTAAGGTATCATAGCATTGTTTCAATTGTTTTCTCTCATGCTAAACAAGACACAGTTCTAGTTGGTCACTTCAATTAAGGCAACACAGCACTGCTGCAATGAATTCCTTTCATGCTCAACAAGATGGAACTCTAGTTGGTCACTTCAATTAAGGCAACACAGCATGGCTGCAGTGAATTCCTGTCATGTTCAACAAGACATAACTCTAGTTGGTAACTTCAATTAAGGCAACACAGCACTGCTGCAATGAATTCCTGTCATGCTCAACAAGACAGAACTCTAAATGGTCATTGCAGTTAAAGGCATCAAAGCATAACAACAATGAATTACTTTCATACTTTTCAAGACAATAATTCTAGTTGGTCACTGCATTTAAGGCAAATTTAAGCAGCACTGCTGCAATGAATTTCTGTTATGCTCAAAAAGTCAGAGCTCTAGTTGGTAACTCAGTTAAGGCGCCACAGAAGTGCTGCAATAAATTGCTGCCACGCTCAACAAGACAGAACCCTAGTGGGAAACTGCAGTTAAGGCATCATAGGAATGCTGCAGTGTATCCCTTTCATGCTCAAGACAGAACTCTAGTTGATCACTGCAGTCAAGGCATCACAGCATTGCTGCAATGAATTTCTGTCTTGCTCAACAAAACTGAGCTCCAGTTGGTCTCTGCAGTTTAGTCATCAGAGCATTGCTGCAATGTATTTCTGTCATGCTCAACAAGACATAGCTCTAGATGGTAACCACAGTTAAGGCATTACAGCATGGCTGCTACAATGAATTTCTATCAAGCTACTCTAGTTTGTCACTGCAGTTAAGGCATCACAGCACTGCTGAAATGAATTCCTCTTGTGCTAAAGACTAGAGATCTAGTTGATCACTGCAGTTAAGGTGTCAAAGCATTGCTGCATTGAACTCCCGTCATGCTAAACAAGATAGAGCTCTAGTAAGGCGTCAAAGACATGGTATCAAAGTATTGTTGCTATGAACTGCTGGTCAGTTAAGGCCTCAAAGCACTGCTGCAATGAATTCCTCGCATGCTTACCAAAACATAGCACTGCAGTTAAGAAATCAAACCACGGCTGCTATGAACTCCTGCCTTGCTGAACAAGACAGAGCTCTAGCTGGGCAATGCAGCTGAGGCATCAAAGCATTGCTGCAATGACTTTTTGTCGTGCTAAACAAGACAAAGCTCTAGCTGGTTACTGCAGTTAAGGCATCACAGCATTGCTGAATGCTAACAAGACAGAGTTATAGCTGGTCACTGCAGTTAAGGTATCACTGGACTGCTGCAATGAATTTCTGTGATGCTAAACAAGACAGAACAGTTTGTCATAGCAGTTAGGGCATCAAAGCATTGCTGTAGAGAATTTCCTACCATTCTCAACAAGACAGAGCTCCAGTTGGTCATTTAGTTAAAGCATCACTACACTACTAACTGCAAAAATTCTTGTCATGTTCAACAAGACAAAACTGTAGATGGTCATTGCAGTTTTGCTTTACATCAACATATTCAAACTAGTGGTACAGCTAAAAACAGCAGATGAATGTCGAGGATCATCAGCACATATGTCATGTAATAAACAATCTACAAATAGACTGAGATATATGTTATACTTTTAAATGCTTTATTTGTTTATTTCTTTATTTGGGATCTTAGTTTTTGAACAAATCAAAAAAGTAGGAGAAGTAGGAGTTTTTCTTGAATAAGTAGGAACAAAGTAGGAAGAGACCAAAAAAGTAGGAAAAGTAGGAAAAAGTAGGAAAAAGTAGGACTACTTGAAAGCCTGTGTATTATCATTATTACTATTATCTTGTTTTATGAGCCTTTCAAGATTATTCCACTTTTATTGACTCAACTGTAAATCAGAGGTGGATGAAAACTGGAGCACCCAGAAACAAAAACCTCTTGAACTTCCATTGCTGTAATTGGTTTGTCACATGTGACCAAAGGAATCATGAACCTCAGCAGTGAGAGACAGAATATTTATGGGTCAATACTCTTAACCCTTCTCTTAATGAATATTCAGATTAGCCACACCCATTTCTGACTTTGAACCAATCAAATTACTTGATGTAATTTATTCCTGCAAATTCATAAATTGAATGTTTAACAGTGTAGATCCTGATCAGATGGCTTCTTCAGAAGCCATCTGATCTGGATCTACACTGTTTCCAAAGATAGGGGTTGTCGTGAACAGCATGATAAGAGTTAATGGCTAGGCCATGGAGGCCCGTAAACTTATTTTATTCCATAAATGACAAGAGTCCAACGTTCTGAGAATCCTGCATTTATAAGAATGGGAATGAATACAATAGAACATCTTCAGGGCAGGAAACTCTAAACAAAACAAAAGAAAATTAACAAAGAAATGTAATGCCACACAGATGCAAACAGTGATAGACAACGGACAACTGTCCTATAAGAGCTCAGGAGCCTTCAGCTCTGGTGAGCTAAAAATGCAATTGGTGCTATGGCATAGCATTCTGTAGCTTTTCTTGTCCCAGTTCAGGAATGATACATATATACCCCCAGTGACTGTTAATCCTACTACACCAGAACCTCAATATAACACTTGCAGGACTCATGCTAATTAAAGCCTGTTTTATTCAAGTGAAAACATAGAGATAATATAGAAAAATGAACGTTTATAATCATTTTGCTGTATTATCTATGCATTTTGGATCCATCTATAATGGAGTTATATCCAAACTGTGTTATAAAAAAAGTTTTATAAAGAGGTTAATGAGTACAATATGACTTTCAAATTCATTAAGTATACCCAAAGTATAAATAATTATGAATCCCTATTTACACCATATTAAAAGATTATTTACAACATTATCATGCAAACAAATACCACTCATTCTGTTGCTCCACGCATAAATTATAACAGATTATAAGACAATATGACTACCGTATCACACACAGATGCACACGCCTCAACCCTTTGCTAACTGTAAAATCTATAATAAAAAGCTCAGAAATATATTTTTTTTTTCAATCAGGAATTTACCAATAAAAGTACACTTCAAAATATTTGAACAAATCTGTAACTTTTCGAATGAATTGGCAAGAACGGTCTGTTGCTTTACTGGCCAACATCAAAAATTTTATGAAAATCTAGGTTTAAAATATAGATTGTGTGTACACGTTAGAACCGCCTCCATGAGGCGGTTCTAACGTGTACACACAATCTATATTTTGAGCAGAAATAATAACAAGAGGACCAAGCTAGCTTGGTCCTGTATCGCTCACCTGAGCTAACAGATTCAAAGTTTAAGGAAGTGCCAACCTTTACTGAAGGCTTTATGGGAGGACATGGTGATGACAGGGTATGCATTTTCTGAAAATCAAGTAGAATTTAACTCTATGATAAACAGGCTGACCTCACCGGTTTTCAAACTCATTCAAGCTTTTATTCCTGACTTGCTAAGAAGATCCTATCTAAACTGAAGTGGCTATGGTGATGAAAAGTTCAAAAACAAGAGTTTTCAAACTCCTCCAAGCTTTCTGCCTGACTTCCTTGTTTGTAAGTTTCATGAAGATCCGTTCAAAACTAAAGGGGCAGCAGTGATAACAATGTCGAAAATAGGCATTTTCAGCAATCAAAGGCACGTCACTCTATGATAAATGTGCCGACTTGGCCGGTATTCGAACTCACCTGAGGTTTTATTCCCAGCCACCTTACATGTAAGTTTCAGAAAGATCCGATCAGACTTGGCCAGTATTCAAACTCATCCAAGATTTTATTCCCAGCCATCACACATATAAGTTTCAGAAAGATCCGATCAAAACTGAAGGGGCTACGGTGATGACAAGGTCAAAATTTGGCATTTTTAGCAATCAAAGGGATGTTACTCTAAAATAAATGAGCCGACTTGGCCAGTTTTCGAACTCATCTGAGGTTATATCCCCAGCCACCTTACATATAAGTTTCAGAAAAATCTGATCAAAACTGAAGGGGCTACAGTAATGACAAGGTCAAAAATCAACATTTTCAGCCATCAAAGGGACATAACTCTACGATAAATGGGCTGACTTGGCCTGTTTTCGAACTCATCCAAGATTTTATCCCCAGCCACCTTACATATAAGTTTCAGAAAGATCCGATCAAAACTGAAGGGGCTATGGTGATGACAAGGTCAAAAATCGGCATTTTCAGCAATCAAAGGGACGTAAATCAATGATAAATGGGCCAACTTGGCCGGTATTCAAACTCATCCTAGGTTTTATCTCCAGTCACCTTACATATAGGTTTCAGAAAGATTCGATCAAAACTGAAGAGGCTACGGTGATGACAAGGTAAAAAATCGACATTTTCAGCCATCAAAGGGACATAACTATATAGTTAATGGGGCAACTTGGCCGGTTTTCGAACTCATCCGAGGTTTTATCCCCAGCCACCTTACATATAGGTTTCAGAAAGATCCGATCAAAACTGAAGGGGCTACAGTGTGGACAAGGTCAAAAATCAACATTTTCAGCAATCAAAGGGACCTAACTCTATGATAAATAGGCCACCTTTGCCAGTATGCGAACTCATCCGAGGCTTTATCCCCAGCCACCTTGCATATAAGTTTCAGAAAGATCCGATCAAAACTGAAAGGGCTACGGTGATAACAAGGTCAAAAATCGGCATTTTCAGCAATCAAAACTAGAGCTGTCAGAGGATCTGACTATAGCCCCGCTTCAGCGCTGTCAGAGAAGAAAGTTATTTAAGCTGCAGAGAAAACAGTTATGAACAAGAAATAACTGTTGAAAATTTTACATTATCTGGAAAAACTCTAAGAGTTGTGAGCCCTTGTCCCTCATTTCAATGAGCATGATACATTACCAGAATGTCCATGTTTATACTAAATTTCATCTTCCATTTTTCAATGTTCAAAGGGTAATAACTCCTAAAGTAGGCAAATCAGAGTCAGGGTTCCTGCGCTCTGCACATTGTCTCATGGTGCTTTACACTTGTGTGAAGTGTCATGAAAATATCTCAAATAGTTTGTGAGTTATGGAGCCGAAACAGTCAAAATTGCCTTTTTAAATGTTCAAAGGGCAATAACTCCTAAAGTAGGCAAACCAGAGTTATGGTTCCTGCACTCTGCACATCATCTCAAGGTGCTTTTCATTTATTTGAAGTTTCATGAAAATATCAGAAACGGTTATGGAGCGGACATAGTTAAAATTGCCATTTTTTAATATTCAAAAGCCTATAACTGAAAAAGTAGACAATCCAGAGTTTGGGTTCCTGCGCTCTGCACAAGTAATATGGTGCTTTACATTTGTGTGAAGTTTCATAAAATTATCTCAAACGGTTTTTGAGTTATCGAGCAAAGACGGCTAAAATTGATATTTTTCAATATTCAAAGGGAAATAACTCAAAAATTAGGCAATTCAGAGTTATGGTTCCTGCACTCTGCACACCATCTCATGGTGTTTAATGTTTGTGTGAAGTTTCATGAAAATATGTGAATGGGTTTTAAAGTTATGGAGCGGACACGAAAATTGTTAACAGACACAGACAGACACACAGACAGACACACAGAAAATACGAAAACCAGAGTTATGGTTCTTGCGCTCTGCACATTATCTCATAGTGCTTAACATTTGTGTGAAGTTTCATGAAATTATCTCAAACGGTTTTCGAGTTATGAAGCGGACACTGTTAAAATTGCCATTTTTCAATGTTCAAAGGGCAATAACTCCAAAAATAAGCAATGCAGAGTTATGGTTCCTGCGCTCTGCACATCGTCTCATAGTGCTTAACATTTGTGTGAAGTTTCCTAAAAATATCTCAAACGGTTTTCGAGTTATGAAGCGGACACAATTAAAATTGCCATTTTTCAATGTTCAAAGGGCAATAACTCCAAAAGTAGGCAATCCACAGTTATAATTCCTTCGCTCTGCACATTGTCTTATGGTGTTTAACATTTGTGTGAAGTTTCATGAAAATATGTTAAGCAGATACAAAGTTATGGAGCCAACACAAATTAACGGAATCACGGAATTACGGAATTACGGAATTACGGAATTACGGAAAATGTTCAAAGGGCAATAACTCCAAAAGTAGGCAATCCACAGTTATAATTCCTTCGCTCTGCACATTGTCTTATGGTGTTTAACATTTGTGTGAAGTTTCATGAAAATATGTTAAGCAGATACAAAGTTATGGAGCCAACACAAATTAACGGAATCACGGAATGACAGAAGGACATGGCAAATCCAATATAGCCCCACTTTTTCAAAGCGGGGCTATAATGACGTTACTCTGTGATAAATGGACCAACTTGGCTGGTTTTCAAACTCATCCAAGATTTTATCCCCAGCCACTTTACATATAAGTTTCAGAAAGATTCGGTCAAAACTAAAAGGGCTACAGTGATGACAAGGTCAAAAATCAGCATTTTCAGCAATCAAAGGGACGTTACTCTACCATAAAAGGGCCGACTTGGTCGGTTTTCGATCTCATCCGAGATTTTATCCACAGCCACCTTACATATAAGTTTCAGAAAGATCCGATCAAAACTGAAGGGGCTACGGTGATGACAAGGTCAAAATTCGGCATTTTCAGCAATCAAAGGGACGTAACTCTATGATTAATCGGCGGACTTGGCCGGTTTTCGAACTCATCCAAGGTTTTATCCCCAGCCACATTACATATAAGTTTCAGAAAGATCCCATCAAAACTGAAGGGGCTACGGTGATGACAAGGTCGAAAATGGGCATTTTCAGCAATCAAAGGGACGATACTCTATGATAAATGGGCCGACTTGGCCGGTTTTCGAACTCATCCGAGTTTTTATCCCCAGTCACCTTATATATAAGTTTCAGAAAGATCCGATCAAAACTGAAGGCGCTACGGTGATGACAAGCATTTTCCCATAGTAAGTCTATGGGACCTTGTGGTTGCCATAGGAACCAAAGTTTTAGAGCGATTTCAAAAAAAAGTTTATGTCATCAATGCCCCACCAGAGGCATGCTACAGGTGAGAAATGATTGAGATCAGCCTGCAGGATACAGAGATATAGCTGCTCAAAAGTGTGGACGGACGACGGACGGACGGACGACGGACGACGGAGGACCCACTATACTATAAGCTCCCCTGGAGCCTTCGGCCCAGGTGAGCTAAAAATATCACATTTTTTCATCTTAAAATTTTCAGGGTTTTTTCTGGCGGTAAAATTTACAATGTATTTGTGTAGGCGTGTTTTTGAAATGTCTTATTTACTTTTTTGAAAAAAGAAAATCGATTTTGGTACTTCAGGACATGTATGCTGCTCTGGAATTGTTTACCCTTACACTCGAAATTCTAAAGTGGATTCTTCCCTTCTTGTATTTGGACATGCCCATTTTTGTCAACAGGAGTTTTTAGTCAAAATCATTCACAAATTGGCAAACAGTGCATATCCTGCCGAGATGGCTCATTCTCATCTGGATCTTCAGTTTGCATAAGTACCTGTACCTGTATAGATCTAGATCTGCAGGGCTGAAACCCTCTATGAAAATGTATATGCATAAAAAAATGCTTTTTGGATTGATTGTTTATCAATCAACCCAAAGTTACTAACTATAGATGCTTCCCACCTGCTATTGTCCATATGACTAGAGCTGGTCATGTACAAAATCAAGGTAACAGTTATTTATAGCATAGCTATTCTTCTCCCTGTGATGTCAGAGGACTGGGTAAAAGTGTTGGTAATCTGTGAAATCAGTACTGGGCTCGCACACTGGGTCATTGACAGTGTATACCCAGATAAGACACTGCAGAATGCAACAGAATGCAGCTTCTGATCAGGGTCTACACAGGTTGCTTCAAGAAATGGTATTCAAGAGTTAAACAAAACAATATAAGCCTCAGTTCACAACTATTTTTTCCAACCTTACTCATGAATTTTACAATTCATTCTGTGCTGAGCTGAGCAGGGAAAAATGCCTCTTTCGTCTATGAACATTATAAATTCTATGCTCAGCTGAGATGAACATAAAAAAAAGTTTTATAACCTTGTGGCCAGGTATTTAAGAGGAATTTCTTAAACTATTTTAATTGATAACATTGGCATGACATCACTTCCGCTGTGGTCCACCATTTTTGGAGGTGAAAACAAAGGTATGCAGCTAATGCTATTTACATTACTATATAGCAGACTTGCCTACCCCCTGAGACAGAAAATAGTAAGAGCCCATAAAAAAAATCGTAAGATTCAAATTTTATTTTTAAGGGTTTTAAGGCATCAGATACGAGGTCAAAATAAGCCCATTGCCTCGCATCTTTTTTTCTTGACTGCAATGAATCGGCCGATTCAGCTTTTCTTTTTTTTTTCCCATGTTTTTTTTTCTTTAAAAGACATCCATAGTGCCGATCATACCGAAACAAATTTGTTAAATGAACTGTGATTGGATTACTTCCCTATCATTAGCCAAAGAAATTTAATTTCGCAATGAGGGTAAGCCAGAAACGACAACTATTGTCTTGTTCCGGTATAAATGCACTCTTACCTGAACGTAAATAATAGCGCCGATTTACCGATTTCGTTTACGAACACCAAAAATTGTACGGAATTCGGACGGGGACGTAAGGTCGTAATTTGGACATGAAAATAGTAAGCCTTACGACCGAATTGTAAGGGTAGGCAAGTCTGTATATATGCACAAAAATTATTTTAAATCAGTCATAACCCTCAGTCCTCTGATAAAAGACTAACAATAAATTATTGTTCCTGCAATTTCTGATGATATCCATAAATATCCATTTAGCTTTAAAATCTATTCAAAAACTAAGTTTAAGCAATATAAACTGAAACATTCACCTCTGTAAAGTGGGGAAAATGACATGACAGATAACTGTTTTTTAGTTTCTCTTTCCTGGACAGCTTCTTACCGATGTACCTTATATAATTTGTAAATATTTTTTTCTAGCAGCTAAAAAGTACAATCCTTAAGATATTTATGCTAGTCTATGGATTTGATTATTTCATGGTATTTTGCATTCTGATGAACTCAAAAACAATATACATGTATCATGAACAAATTACATGTACTTAACATGAACTGGCAAGCAGTTTTACAATACCTTTTAAAACAATCTGTCAGACATAAAACCTATCAGACATAAAATTTATCAGACATAAAACAAACTGGTATTAAATTGGAAGCACATCTTTTATGACATATATGTCCAGATAAGAAGTAACAATTCAACCCATATTGCACCAAATGGAATCTTCCACCTTATATAAAGCACAAGTCCATTTCATAATTTAGGGGTGTCAGGTTGTTATCTACAGAATTTATTTGGAAAAGGGCTGATTTTTTTTTTTTTTTTGGCAAACAGTGTATGCCCAGTTCAGATACCACATTCTGCAGCATCTGATCTGGGCATGCACTGTTTGCCAATTGCCTGTTTTGGGTTTTGACAGTACAAGATGGGTCAAAGGTTAATTTTCCATTTTTCTTGTTACAGTCAAACTTCAATGGCTCGAACACCTGTGGAACCATGAATTTGTTCGAGACAGGGGTAGTTCGAGCCACTTAGGGTTACTGCCAGGAGGCATAACAGGGTTAATTTTGGGACATCTTTTCGGTGTTCCATAATAAAAAATGTATGCTGTGTGTACTCATTAGAATCGCCTCGACGAGGCGATTCTAATGAGCACACACAGCATACATTTGCAAGATAATAGTCGAAACTCTCCTTAATTATCTCACACTACTTCTTATGTAGAGGAATTCCCTAGGGGCTCAAAAATGGGTTCGACTCAGCCATGGTAAACGAGCCATCGGTGTTCGAGCCAGCAAAGTTTTACTGTATATACATATTGTGGGTACTTGTTAGATTTGCCTCACAAGGTACCCACATCATATTTCATCATGATAACAGGTCTACGACAAGAATACCCTTGTTTTGTTTGATTTGAGGTTTCACGTCCCCGTCAACACAATTTAGGTCATTTTGGAGACGTTGCTTCCAATTTTGTGGGACTTTTACCCAACATTGAGATGAAATGACATCTCAATCCCTGCAGCCCAATGATGCCAATAGGGTTTATAAGCATGGACGAGCCGACTCGCAGCAATTTTCCTGGGCAGGCTTAGACCTCCTAAGTGGATTACCAGTACTCATGTGCGGTGGGTATCAGCTCTGCGTGGAAGCATCGTGCAGCCCAATCTACTTCTCCAAGCCCCGCTGGGCGGGGTCAATAATGAATGCCCTTGTAAACAGACAACTGTATATTGGGGAAAACTGGGGTTTACATTTTACAACGTTATACAGTAGTTCCCTCAAAAGATAAAAAAAATAGATTGTGGGTGCTCATTAGAACCACCTCAGTAAGTAATAATGAGCACATACAATCGATGAATAGAGGAAAAATAAGAATATACCACAGATTTTCAGCTGAAAAAAAAAGTTAGCTCTAGACAAAAAAAAAAAAAAAAAAAAAAAAAAAAAGTCATATCACATGGATGCATTATTGCAATAAATGCTGAAATAAGAAAAAAATATCTCAAAACGATCTTGCTACTTTCCTATCAAGAGCTATGTTTTATGACCTGCAATATTCTATCACAAAACAACTCTATGAACACATTCTACTTGTACAAGGTATACTGTAAATCTGGATACAATGGATCTGTCGCAAAAATGAAACCCTCTAAAAACAGAAATGGCAGCTAGAGCTTCAAATAAGAAATAGCAATGATGATTTGAGCCCCTTGATAGACACAAACTGGTCTGCTCAGCAAAACTGTCAGACTAGCAAGTGTCTTGAAATTAAGCACTTATTCCGCTGAACACAGCCCCTACCTTTGCAAACAGTGTAGATCCTGATCAGATGGCTTCTTCAGAAGCCATCTGATCAGGATCTACACTGTTAGCCATTCAGTTTACGAATTTAAATGACCGTAACATATCAAGTAATTTGATTGGTTGATGGGTCAGAAATGGCTGTGGCAAAAATTTATTATTCATCGGGATAAGGGTTAAGACACACAAACATATACGATCCAAGCAGTAAACATTAACCCATAAAATGCTAACCCATAAAATGCCAATCAGACTTTTGTCGTCTGCTGGTTACCGTAAAAGTAATTTTTTTTGGCAAACAGTGTGGACCCAGGTCAGACTGCTCCTATAGGAGCAGTCTGATCTGGGTTCACACTGTTTGCCTGTATGCAAAAATACTTTTAAAAAGTTTGAAAAAAATTCAGCAGACGACATAAGCAGACACTATTTTCAGATGTAGTTTCTCTCAGCGTTTTAAGAGTATATCAGACGGCACAGATGCACAGACTCAACTGCACCTTTATTGCTTGGAAATGGTATCAACAGGTTTTTTTTAATATAAAATTTTAAATCGTTTGACCTTGACCTTGAAGTCAGGGGCATGGGCGGGGTTATTGCTGAATAAACCTATCCACCTACATCTATTATCATGCCAAATCTCTACCCAATCCATCATATGATTTGGAAAATAGTAATTATTAAAAGCTCAGGTTCTACCTGATACAAATGCCTTTACCAGAGTCTAATAGGATCATCTAAGTACATATAAACTATATGTCACCAGCATCATGCCGATGGATGGGGCATAAAAATGACCGTTTTGAAGAATTAACCCATTCAGTACCAGAAACCCCTAAAGGGGTACCTTGGCAAACAGTGCAGGCCCAGATCAGACGCCGCAGGGCCTACACTATTTGCGAAAAGTTAAGCCATTTTCCAAATAAATTTTGAAGAAAAAACAACCTGACACCCCTAAATTTTGGAATGGACTCCTAGTATATATAAGGAGGAAGATTCCATTTGGTACAAAAAGGGTTAAAAGTGTGCATTATGTCAGAAGGATGTGTTATCATAATGATTTGCAAATTTGATGTCCTAACTGTCCTGTGACGGGCCTCCGTGGCCTAATGGATAGGAGCGCTGACTCTTAGTCATTAGGTCTCTCACCGCCGTGGGTTCGAGCCTCGCTCGGGTCACGTGTGAGACGCCAAGTTCTGCAACGGAAGGTCAGGTGGTTTTTCTCCGGGTACTCCGGTTTTCGCCCACCTATGATTAACGATCGGCTCGATATGAGTGAAATAATCTTGAAAGGGCCGTAAAACCCAAACCAAAAAAAAAAAAAAAAAAAACTGTCCTGTATTTAGACATACATGTGTATTATGAATAAATCAGTGGCCTGGATGTTTGACAGAAAAAATCCCAATTTACAGTATAATTTACATATTGGTCAAGCTTTAGCAGCAGAGGTATTATACTGTAATGATCCTAAGTATTGGGACAGACAGGCCTAAGTAAACAGTGCCGACCCATATCAGACTGCTCCTTCAGGAGCAGACTTAGTCTGATCAGGGACTACACTGTTTGCCATTCTCATGACTCTGTCTGCACCTTTTGGACTCCTTGATGAACTGTGAAAGAAATTTGTTTAAATTCTAGAATAATTACAGCAAGTCCTCGAGGTGTATGAATTTTTAAGATTTTTACAGTATTGCTTGCCTCATTTCTTCCGCTACAACATATGGTGTTGGTAAATACAGCTGCTCTCTTGGCCAGTTTTATACAGGAAACCTCAGAGCCAGTCAGTGGCAAACAGTGCAGGCCCAGATCAGATGCAGCAGAACACTGCATCTGTACTGCTTAGTACCCAAAGCATACCATGTAGGCACACAACATTGACTCAACATTAACCTGGAATCTTCCTCCTTATATATAGGAGTCCATTTCAAAATTTAGGGGTGCCAGGTTGTGATTTCTTCTATATTGATTTGGAAAATGGCTGAACATTTTGCAAACAGTGTAGGCCCTGATCAGACCCCGCATTCTGCGGCGTCTGATCTGGGCCTGCACTGTTTGCCAAGTACCCCATTAGGGGTTTCCAGTACTAAATGGGTTAAATCAACGCTGATAAATGTGTTGAAATGACATAGAATCAACACTGAATCAACATTGAAACTGAATCAATACTGAAACAACATTTTCAACGTTGTTTCCATTTTTCTATCATGCAAACATGCCTATATAGTTTTGACCCCCTTGAAACCCACTTTTATATAGTAAAACTGGGGTTTACAGGGGTAAACCTTATTTTTCTTACTTCTGCTCAAAATATAGATTGTGGGTACACGTTATGTCCGCCTCGATGAGGCGGTTCTTACATGTACCAGCAATCTATATTTTGAACAGAAATAAGAAAAATATCACAATTTTTCATCTTAAAATTGTCATTTTTACAATTTCATCGAGGCGGTTCTAACGTGTACCCACAATCTATATTTTAAGCAGAAATAAGAAAAATATCACAATTTTTCATCTTAAAATTGTCATTTTTACTGCGGTAAAATTTACAGTGTATTTGTATTGGCATGTTTTCGTAATGAATGTTGTTTCAACATTGATTCAACAAAGAGTGTGTGCTAGTTTACAGAAAAGAAATAAGACAATGCTCAGTATTTCGATAACCCTTATACTGAACATGTATGTGGTCAGTTCCTCTGAAATAATTTACATATCTTTCTGTAACTATGTCTATGCTATAAGAATGCACTTGGATTTGCTCTGGGATCTTTTTGGTTTCTGTAACGCATTGCCAGCCATACACCAATAATCTGAAATAACAACAACACACAAGAATTAGCGAAAAGCAATTTTAAAATTTATGGCTTTTGTCCACAAGATCTCTGTATGTTAACTGACTAGGTGTGTGGACAAGTTAGTTGTTCAAAATTTGCTTTTGTCAAGTTCAAGAGAAAGAAAAGATGAAAGTGACACTTAAAGGTGCATTATTGAGCTATCGGTAAAAAATGCTTCCAAAAATAAAATACATATAGCCGGTATTTTTCTTTAAACCAAACAAATGAATGCATTTTATGCAAAAATGCGAACAATTATGATGACAGGTAAATGAGTTTGAGAGGGATTCCCTAACCAGGTTTCGAACACAAGTTAGATCTATTTTTAGTTTGTGACAAAAATAGAATCCCCATATATGACGTTATGCGACATTCATTTTTGGCCTTGCTTGCTTAGGCCATGCCTGAATCGGAAAAAAAATGTGACGCTGAATACCATGCCATAAGTAACGATACTCAGACGTTACTGTTGCCATGTATGTGTAACGTGACAGATTTATTTTTAGAACAGAAATTCCGAACACATGTTCAGAGTGAAGGGTAAAGACGAATGAAAACGATCATTTTCACAAAGTTCTGAAGCTGTATTTGGCTCCAAAAGTGTACACATGACAAAGGAGTATGAATTGAAGATAAAAACCAGAAAAAAAAATTTTGAGGCCCGTAGCTCAATAATGCACCTTTAAACATGGTGAATTCAGCAGTGCTGAATTTGGCAGCGATTACGATAACATATCCATGAGGCATAGCACTTTTCGTATCCCAAAAACGGAGACTTTTCTGATGGAAAGTTGATATTTTTCTTATTTTTACTCCAAACATAGGCTGAGGGTGCTCGTTAGAACCGCCTCATTGAGGCTTTTCTAACCAGTACTCATAGTCAATGTATTGGAGCAGAAATAAAAATAATGTATACCCCAGTAAATCCCGCCTTTTCTCTATATAAAGTGGGGTTTAGAGGGGTATTCATTACACAGACATATTAACGTGATAGCTTAAATTTACAGAATGCCTGTACCTAACAGATTCATTTTTTTTATATATAAAAGCCCAATCAACACTGTTTAGATCAATTTACTGGTCAATTTACCTAACTACACATTACCTGGGTAGGCTTATACATAAGTGGTTAACCAGAAAAGTGCACATTCTTGACAGCGGCTCTTCTTGAATCAGCAGGCGGGGGGTTAATGGTTGTAAAAAATATTTCATATTCAATCTCCACATAGGCAAATTGCCGGGCCCAGCAGCGATTGAACCCACATTCCCCTGAACACCCTGAGTCAGGCGCGCATCCAACTGAGCTACAGAGGCCAGAACAGATAACAAGGGCTAATTTAAGATTTTACCTTATCTTTTAAGGAAAATCACATAGTAAGTACACACAAAATACATGACCCTTAAGTATCACAATTATGTATTCTTGACCTGGCCCTTTGGCCAATTCTCTGTGGCTTGAAACAACCCTGTCCAGAATAAATTTACATTTGTGAAAAAAGCATAGCTCCAGATAAGGCACTTTTTTCATCCAAAAATTACTGATAATTTCTTTAATTCTGCCAGAAAACATATGTTGCGGGTACTCATCTGAAGGCACTTCTAATGAGAACCCACAACATTTTTTTTGTGCAGAATTAAGAACAAGAGGGCCATGATGGCCCTGGATCACTCACCTGAGCCATAGTGTAACAAGTGGGCCCCAGGGAGGGCCATTATTGGCCACAGGACTTTAATGTGCATAATGTTGAGGGAGGTCTTATAAGTGAAGATTCATGTCAAACATCTACAAAGGCTATTATTTGAACAATCTTGGCAAAGGTCCACTAGATGAAGCTACACACCAAATATCAAAGACCTGGGCCTTGCGGTTTCAGTGAAGAAGATTTTTTTTACGATATTCCCTACATAAGCCTATGCAAAACCAAATGGCCCCAGGGCTATATAATCTATGTAAAACCAAAGGGCCCCGGGGTGGGGGCATTTGTGGGCCATGGGCTATAATTTGAACAATCTTGGTAGAGGTCCACTAGATGAAGCTCCATACCAAATATCAAAGACCTGGGCCTTGCAGTTTCAGAGAAGATTTTTAAAGATTTCCCTTTATAAGTCTATGTAAAACCAATGGGTCTCAGGGCGGAGACATTTTTGGCCCCAAGGCTATAATTTGCACAATCTTGATAGAGGTCCACTAGATGAAATTTCACACCAAATATCAAAGACCTAGGCCTTGTGGTTTCACAGAAGATTTTTTAAGATTTTCCCTATATAAGTCTATGTAAAACCAAAGGGCCCCGGAGCGGGGGCATTTTTGGTTTCAGGGCTATAATTTGAACATCTTGATAGAGGTCCACTAGATGAAGCGTCATACCAAATATCAAAGACCTAGGCCTTGTGGTTTCAGAGAAGAAGATTTTTAAAGATTTTCCCTATATTAGTCTATGTAAAACCAAAGGGCCCCGGAGCGGGGGCATTTTTGGCCCCAGGGCTATAATTTGAACAATCTTGGTAGAGGTCCATTAGATGAAGTTTCATACCAAATATCTAAGTCCTGGGCCATGCGGTTTCAGAGTAGAAGATTTTTTAAGATTTTCCCTATATAAGTCTATGTAAAACCAAAGGGTCACGGTGCAGGGACATTTTTGGTCTCAGGGCTATAATTTGAACAATCTTGATAGAGGTCCACTAGATGAAGCTTCATACCAAATATCAAAGGCCTAGGCCTTGTAGTTTCAGAGAAGATTTTTTAAGATTTTCCCTATATTAGTCTATGTAAAACCAAAGGGCCCCGGAGCGGGCATTTTTGGCCCCAGGGCTATAATTTGAACAATCTCAGTAGAGGTCCATTAGATGAAGCTTCATACCAAATATCAAAGTCCTGGGCCTTGCAGTTTCAGAGAAGAAGATTTTTATAGATTAACCCTATGTAAGCCTATGTAAAACCAAAGAGCCCCGGGGTGGGGGCATTTTTGGCCCCAGCACTATAATTTGAATGATCTTGGAAGGGGTCCTTTAGATGAAGCATCATACTAAATATGGTTTCAGAGAAGAAGATTTTTAAAGAATCTATGTAAAACCAAAGGGCCCCAGAGCATTTTGGCCCAAGGGCTATAATTTGAGCAATCTTGGTAGAGGTCCATAAGATGAAGCTTCATACCAAGTATCAAAGTCCTGGGCCTTGCGGTTTCAGAGAAGAAGATTTCTAAAGATTTTCCCTATGTAAGCCTACAAGTATCAAAGTCCTGGGCCTTGCGGTTTCAAAGAAGAAGATTTCTAAAGATTTTCCCTATGTAAGCCTATGTAAAACCAAAGGGCCCCTGGGCGTGGACATTTTTGGCCCCAGCACTATAATTTGAACAATCTTGGTAGGGGTCCACTAGATGAAGCTTCATACCAAATATCAAAGACCTGGGCCTTGTGGTTTCAGAGAAGAAGACCTATTTTTGGCTCCTGTCACCTAGATGTGCAACGGACCGGAACCATTTGGACAACTTTGAAAGGGGACCACCTATGGATAATTCCTGTGAAGTTTGGTCAAATCCGATCAGTGATTTAGGAGGAGATGTCGTTTGAAGAAATTGTTTATGCACACACGCACTATGGACAAAAAGTTATCCCAAAAGCTCACCTCGTCACTACGTGACGGTGAACTAAAAATATGTGGATACCCAGTTATCTGGGGCTATGAAAAGATGATTCAGCCATTCAAGTCTGATGTTAAAATGTATTCACTTACTTTCACTGAAGGAAAATCAACTCCGGTGAAATTGGCATACACCATACCCAATACATTTATGCATGCACATATTTACAGGCTTTAAGAACCCCAGAATCAAAGATGTGTACATTATTAAGGGATAAAGGAACCACCACATCAAAAGCAGAAAAGACTGGGTAACATAACAGTCAACGTCATAGCAGTAAACCATCTTTTTATAGCATGAGTAATGTAAATAATTAGTTGAATTCAAGTATTATGCCCTTTGACTGAATGATCGTATGAGTTAACTGGTTTGCACACTGATGTTAAGTAAGTACATGTACTGTTAAGTATTCTTGATTAAGTTCATTTATTTTTTGTTTGTTTGTGTTGAGATTTAAAGTGCCTGCAATAACTATTTTGTAGACATTGCTTTCAGATTTTGTGGGACTTTTAACCAACATCGAGATAAAATGTCTTCTCAAGCACTACCGCTTAAAGAAACCGCATGAGTTTAAGGGACGATCTGACACACCCACCTAAGTTTGGGCAGGCTTAGATCTTCTCAGAAGTTTACAAGTACTCAAACGCCAGTCTATTGCTCCAAGCCCCGACCAGCAAGATGACTTAAGAGAGACTTACGAGAGTTAATTTCCTACAGTTTCAAGTACATGTAGTTCCAAACAAAATGTCAATTGTCACAGGTATTTGCTCCCTTCATTACCTGTAGTGAGGAATTGTTTTGAGATTTTGGACTATTTTTCTATTTCATCAACTCTGTATTCCTCAGTGGGCTCAGCAAAAGAAGGGTTAACTTATCTAGTATGTACAATATCTAATACACTTTTTTTTTTAAATGTTTTATTTTTTGCTCTTTTTTTTTGCTGGAAAAATGTGAGTAGCTTTTGTATTTGCAAAAGCTACTCACATTTTTTTCAGCAAAAATATAAGTTCATTTGCCATTAACCCTTATCTTGCTGAATATTCATTTAAGCCACACCCATTTCTGTCTATCAACCAATCAATTTACTTGATGTAATTTATTCCTGCAAATTCATAAAATGAATGCCAAACAGTGTAGATCCTGATCAGATGGCTTCTTCAAAAGCCATCTGATCTGGATCTACACTGTTTGCAAAGATAGGGGTTGTCGTGAACAGCATGATAAGAGTATAAATAATAATGTTAGTCAACAGCATGATTTCAGTCAATAAATGGCCGAGTCTCGGATTGGTGCTATATGTCTGCTATGATGTGTGTAGACAGGTTGTCACTCTTGAAATAGCATGTCGTAATGACTTCTGCATGATGGTTGGTTGATTTGAGGTTTAACGTCCCCGTCAACACTGTAAAGGTCATTTTGGAGACGTTGCTTCCAATTTTGTGGGATTTTTACCCGACATTGAGATGAAATGACATCTCAAGCCCTGTCGCCCAATGAAACCAATAGGGTTTATTAGCATGGACGGTCCGCCTCGCACCGCGGTTCCTGGGTAGGCTTAGATCCTCTAAGCGGTTTACCAGTACTAGTGTGCGGGCCGGATTCAGCTCTGCGTGGAAGCATCATGCAGCCCATATATTTCTTCAAGCCCCTATGGGCGGGGGCCGGACTTCTGCATGACGATAACTTAAGAGCTAAAAGGGATATTTGAAAATTGTCTAGCCTATCAAGATGATTAGATCATATCACCATTCTGTTATAATTATTAACCCTCACCCTGTTCAATCCTGGTATATTCCTTTTTTGAAATCAGTATAGATCAAGATCAGCTGGCTTCTTGGAAGCCGGCTGATCTAGATCTATACTGTTTTCCATTCTGCTTCTGTATCCATGGCAAAAATTGAAACCATACAACACAAATAGCTAAAAATCAGGGAGGAGTGTAGCCTATGAAAGTCAACATGGCCATCAAATTAACCCTTATCCTGCTGAATATTCAGTTTAGCAACACCCACTTCTGACTTTGAACCATTCAGATTACTTGATGCGAGTGAGTGTTTGAGTTTTACGTCCCACCAACAGCTACGGTCATACGGAGACGGGACCTCGGTTCAAAGACTCATCCGAAAGTCTGGAGAAGCCTGGGATTGATCCTGCGACCCCTGGTTTACAAGGCGAGTAGAGTAACCACTACACCACGGAGGCTTTTAGATTACTTGATGTAATTTATTCTAACAAATCCATAAACGGAATGTCAAACAGTGTACATCCTGATCAGACGGCTTCTTCAGAAGCCATCTGATCTGCATCTACACTGTTTCCAAAGATAGGTGTTGTCGTGAACAGCAGGATAAGAATGAACTTATGCTCATAACGGTAGACAATGAATGATGTTTGTTCCGTCCATAAACCAACAATCATTGGTATTTCAAATTATATATGCGGGACAAATATTACTATACACATTTCAAGCTCAGTTGAGCTGAGCCTCGGAGGAGTTCTGTTATGATCCTAAGTATTGGGACAGACAGGCCTAAGCAAACAATGCAGACCCAAAATTAGACCACTCCTGAAGGAGCAGCCTGAGCAGGGTCTACACAGCTTGCCATTTCATATGTTGCTAGATCGTGAAACAAATTTGTTAAATTTTATGATTGAGTGAGTGAGTGAGTGAGTTTTACATCCAACCAAAAGCTAAGGTCATATGGAGACGTGACCTCGGTTTAAAAACTCATCCGAAAGTCTGGACAAGCCCGGGATCAATCCTGCGATCCCTGGTGTACAAGGCAAGTAGTGTAACCACTTCACCATGGAGGCTTCTATTAAATTTTAGGAGAATTACAGCAAGTCCTCAAGGTGTCTGATTTTTTATGCTTTTTACAGTAGTAAATATGCTGAACCAGATGTTCAAGGCACTATTAGCTTAAGCCTTTTTGACATGAAAGGGACCTACTAACTGATATACAGCAGGAGACCATTTTCAAGGTTGAGTAAGTTTCAGAAATTTATATAGAAAATCATTTAGATGGCAGATTTTTTTTTTCTATTTCTTTAATAACACTGAAGGGGTTGTTGATCAGATTCACATTCTGCGGTGCCTGATTTGGATCTGCACTGTTTACCAGTGGCCTGTTTTAGTGTTTCCTGTATAAAATACTGTAAAAATCTTAAAAATTCGGCCACCTTGAGGATTTGCTGTAATTCTAAAATTTCATAAATTTGTTTCATGATCCAGCAAGGAGTCCAAAAGGTGTAGACAGTTTAACAAACAGTGTAGCGCCTGATCAGACTCAGACTGCTCCTTCAGGGAGCAGTCTGATCTGGGTCTGCACTGTTTGCTTCGGCCTGTCTGTCCCAATACTTAGGTTCACAACTCATGAGTGGGCAAATCATTAACTGTTCTAGAAAGTTAAGTATCCAGTACAATGGTATTTTTGCTGAGAAACAGGTGAATACCATTAACAACACTTTAACAAATCTGTTAAATGAACATCCCTCTTACAGGGGTCTGCTACAAGACTTAGATTCTGGCGGATCTAATGAGCACCCAGTCCTAAATTTGAGTAAAAAAAACAAGAAAAATAATGCACATTTTTATCAGAGAATGAACTGTTTTGGGGATATGAAAGAATGCATTATATATAGCACATGGATATGTTAATGTCATAAACGAGTTTTTTTTTCTCTGTACCAAAGGCTGAAGTTCCATAAAATTAACAATTATCTTCATATGCCTTGAACAACTGGGCCTAGAAATATAATTAATTAGGACTCGATCTGACAGCAGATATACAGAGAGGTAATAACTTAAAATACACATATGTCACCATTTAACTGAATACACAGACATGTATTTTTTTATTTGGCCTGAAACTGAAATAAAGCTGAGTACATGTACATATATTTTCAAGGAGCATCAAAGAAAGCTTAATAACCCATAGCATCCGTACTGACTGGTTGTGTGTTATCAGGCTAATACGATCTAATCTGGATTATTCAATATTTTCTTAAATAAATTCAACTTCAATTCAATTTTGTATTATTCTCTAAAAATTTTCATTGTATGAAGTATTGTTTTAATTATCATTCAAATGATTTAATGCTTTAAGTGTCTTTAATTTATTCATTAATAGGTGTTTTTGTTTTGTGTGAAAAACTTGTGTGGATAATTTGCTGCATCTCTATTGTCTTAATTGTGAGTGTGTTAAGTGTGGAAAAGTGTTAAGTGTGGAAAAGTGTTTTAGTGTTCTCAAAGTGATTCTGAGGTTAAGTAGTTTGTGTAAGTTTTGACTGTGCATGTTGGATTTAAATTTCTATTAAAGAACCAAGGTAGGAGCCAACCAATAGTTACTTTTCACAGTTACTAGTTATCACTTAATTGTTTTAAGTTTGTTAGGTCATTCATTATTTGAGTACATCAAAATGACTAAGTACTGCAAAATACCATCACTCAAAGGAATCCCAGGTCTTATTGAGGATGTCCGGATGTCAACAAATGTACCACTGCCGGTGCAAACAGAGGAGGAAATCAGCTATCTGCTGGGCACTCTTCCTGTTGAACTTCTGGACACTCCCGAAAAAGATAAGGACCTGAAAACTCCTTCAACCCACAACACTCCGGAGGCAAAGAATGAATGGGCTAGTCCTCCAGGGCTTCTTCTGGCCACAGCTCTTGGTACCGAGTTGGCTTCTTCGACTGGGAACCAGCAAGATACGGCTCATGGCAGCCCTTCTGCCAACAGAGTAAAACTTGCAGCAAAACATAGTGGGTCAGTTAGTCTCTCTGGTCCCATTATAATGACAACACCCAACAAATTTGCACCACTCTCTGGGCTGCAGACACCTGTTGGGTCTGCGAAGAGGAAACAGACCTCCCCAGCTGACCACTTTTTCACCTCGAGTGATAATCCTGCACCAAAGAAGGCCAGACAAAGGATGACCTTTGGAGGTGACAAGGATTGCGAGGGTTCTGATGTTACCCAGGGCGACGATGACAAGTTCATAGAGGTGAGTCGCAAAAAGAAGAAGCAGTCCACTGCAGCATTTGAAGAGGCAATGGACCACTCTCCCGCTCCTTCTTCACCTCTGTGTACTGGTCTAGCCAATGGGCTTGTCTTTATCACGTTCGCCCTGCAGTCAAACAAAGTCATCAATAGAGATTTGGCCAATAAAATCAGCCAAGCTTTCCATAAGTACATAGGGGAGATATGTAAGACCACTCTTTCAAACAGGGGGATCACTTTTGGTGTAAGACATGCCTTACAAAACAAAGCTAGGAATTTTATTTCTCAGAGCCATGGTCTTCCAACATTAATTATCCCGTCGGACAAGGCAACAAACAAACAAACCAACACACAAAATAAACAGCAACAGAATAAAGCAAATTCAAACTCGCCAAAGACAAGCAAAGGAGTGGTCGACACTAACTTCATGGATAGGGATGACTTCTGCCTCACATATAACTTTGAGGAAAACAATATAATTGATTTCAGGCCTCTAACAAATAAGTATGGGCGAAAAACAGGGTGCGCAATATTAACATTTAGCACTGTGCACGCACCACTGATGCTGATTTCGTCAACACATAATACTGAAGTCCGACCCCTTCTCTATTCAATAATAAGGTGCAACGCATGTCAGCAATTTGGACATACCACAACCCGCTGCAGGAACAGTTTAACAGTGTGTATGTTTTGCAGTTATGGTCACCAGACAATGTTTTGTCCAAGCAGAAACTTGCCTGGCTACCATAAATGTGCAAACTGTAAACAAGGGCATGCTGCTAACAGCCCGATCTGCCCTGTCTTCATCAAATATAAGGACCAAATTAAAACAAAAAACCGACAACTTCAACAGGAATGGGACGAACGAAAACAACCAATGTCTAAGCCACTACACAATAGAAATGGAGGCAATGATCAGGAATCGATACAATCAACACAAGCATCTCCAGATGCACAACCGCAATGTATTGCTAGGGTTTCAACACCCGATATTATTGCACCAACTGCTTGCCCTGGGACACATGCTCCAACACTCATAGAAAACACTGGTGGAAATCACACCACTGCAATAAAAATACCAACCAGCAAGCAGGGAGGCATTAAACCATTTATGGCTACAATGGATGTTGCACGCATTTTAAAGTATTTGCTTCAACCAAACGTGCTAAACGCAATGCAGGGCTTAACAGAGGAAACCAGGGATAAGGCTATAGATGCACTCGTCTGTAATACAGCACAATTCTTGGAAGAAAATAATCCTAAAAGTAATGACTGTTTATCAATTAATGATAATGCTCCTTGTGGAACTCCTCATAAGAATACTTCTGTGTCTGAACCGGATCATATTCCTAAATTATCCCAGTCTCCAGTTCCACACCCCCCTCAATCGATTGTGCCGAATAAAAAAATGAACAAGAAGATACCTGAACTACAACAAACGGCTGTACAGCGATCAGAGACACCTGAGCAGTTGTATGACAGGTTAATTAAGGAAAACATAGCAAAACCAATCTCGTCCTCTCCTAAACCACGCAAAACCAAGCCAACACAGGCAGGCAGATATAACGCAAACAGTAGTGGACTTAACCAGTCACGTCGAACAGGGAAAAGCCTGCAAAAGGTGCTTCTAGATTGCAGAACTCCTGATGTGGGTAAAGTCTACAGAGGTAAAATCGTTGTACCAACTAAACCAAGACTAAGTAAGAAATAATTTGTACCTCTTAACGATTAGGTTGTGATAATGGGCTCAATAAACCGCAGAACAGAATTGAAAGTGGTGCAGTGGAATGCCCGTAGTCTCTGCGGACATGCCATGCAACACAAAAAAGCAGAATTCTATGACTACTTATTAACATTTAATGATATTCCAGAGGTTATCTGCATCCAGGAAACTTGGAATAACAGTGAACATAATTGTCTAAAATTTATGGGGTACAAGCAACCAGTCTCCTATGTACGTACTGAGAAAAAGGGTGGTGGGGTAGCTACATTTGTGAGGGAAGGGCTAGACTCAGAAGAAATTCTATACAGGCAAAAGAATCCAAATCTTGAGGTCACCATTGTACGAATATTTGGGATTAATAAAAGTACTGACATTATTAACATATATTCAAATGGAAAAAACATGATAAGTAAGGCAGATTATGATCATATTTTAACTCCTGTAAGTAAAAATCATATCATTGTTGGAGACTTTAATATAAGGGACAGCCTCTGGGATAATCAATACCATGATGGTGAGGTTCCAGCAGGGCGTGAGCTTCTAAACTTTATAGAGGACCATGACCTGGTGGTGCTGAATAATGGGGAAGGAACACGTTACTCGATTGAATCGGGGCAAACAACTGCGATTGACCTCACCCTCGCCTCTCGTGATCTTTGTCGAGATTTCCAGTGGTATGTGCACCAAAACTGTCTGGGTAGTGACCATTTCCCCATTGTAACTACTTTAAATAAACAATACAAATGTATTCTACAGGATCAAATACCACGCTGGAAACTGACTAAAGCTGATTGGGCCCTTTTTCGCAATTTGACAAACAACATTGATATACAGTTTGATCAACAAACAATTAATGAATCTAATGACCAATTCATAAATGAATTAATTGCCATTTGTGAGGAAACAATACCTAAAACCAAGCCAAATACTGACAAAAAACAACGGCATCTTCCGTGGTGGAATGATGAATGTTCAACTGCAGTCCGTGAGAAACGTAAAGCATATAAGAAATGGAAAAAATACAATTCTGATCAACTTAAGGACCTGTATATAATAGCCAGAGCCAAAAGTAACAATATCCTTGATAATGCAAAGAAGTGTAAATGGCAGGAATTTGTCTCGGAGCTAAATCACAAGGCAAACAGTAAATATATCTGGAATGTAATATCCAAATTCAATGGAAAACCATTTAGGCCAGTGGAAGTATTGAAACTAAATAATATTCAATACCATGAAAATGAAGATAAGGCAAATGCACTAGTTAACCATTACCAAAAAGTTAGTGGCAATGAATTACTTGACCACAGTTTCAGACTGAAAAAACTTGAACTTGAACCTGGAATTATCTTGTCAGTGCAGGAAAACATCGCGATGGGTGAGGGTGAGGCATACAACGAGTTGTTTGCCTTTAAGGAACTTATAACCGCGCTTAATAAGAAACAGAGCACTGCTCCTGGGGCTGACACAATTCACTATGATATGTTGAAAAATGCTTCTGAAAAATGCAAATGGCAAATTTTACAATTAATTAACAAATCATGGACTGAGGGTAAACTACCAGACCAATGGAAACTGGGAACAATAGTACCACTTCTGAAACTAAATAAATCCCCTCATGAACCAGGATCTTATAGGCCAATTTCTTTAACATCAGTAACATGTAAGGTCATGGAAACTATGATCGCAAACAGACTTACAAGTCACCTTGAAAAGAACAAACTTTTGGCACCTACACAATCTGGATTTAGAAAAAATAGGTCTACCCTGGATCAAATTATTCGATTACAGACTGCAATACTAAAAGCTAAAATGGAGAATAGGGACCTTCTCTGTATATTCCTGGATCTAGAAAAAGCTTTTGATCTTATGTGGACCAATGGAGTGCTAATGCAGTTAAACAAATTCAATATTAAAGGCAGATTATTAGGTTGGGTACAGGACTTCCTTAAAGATAGAAAAATACAGGTTAGGGTCGGATCAAACTTGTCCGAAGTTAAGGTACTTGACAACGGTTCTCCCCAGGGCAGTGTTCTTTGTCCAATTTTATTTAACATTCTTATCAACACTCAATATGATGTGCTAAAAGATCTGTCGTGTGAGCTGTCTCAATATGCGGATGACTCGGCGGTCTGGAAATCAGGGCGCAGTAAGTCCCATTTGGTGCATCTCATGCAACAGATCTTGAATAAAATTGAGGCATGGGCAGCGTCGTTGGGTATCAAAATCTCCTCCAATAAAACCGAAGTTGTATTGTTCAATCATCCAGGAACTCCAAATGAAAATATACCTAAATTGAAAATAGGAAACAAATCACTGGATTATAAAACTGAAGCTAAATTCTTAGGAATGACATTTGATAGCCAGTTGTACTGGCAGAAACATATAACAGACTTGGTAGCAAAATGTAAAAAAGATCTAAATCTCATGAGATATCTATCAGGAACTAAATATGGGGCGGATAAGATAACGCTAATGGCTATCTACAAGACACTTATCCGGAGTAAACTAGACTATGGTTGTCAAGCATATGCTTCTGCATCACCAACTCAGCTTCTTCGGATAGATAGAATTCAATCAGCTGCTCTCAGAATAATAACAGGGGCATATAAATCAACTGCAAATATTGATGTGCAAGCTGAATGCAACATTCAACCACTGGCGCTAAGGAGGGAGGAACTTATCCTGAAATACTGGGCTAGGTCCTCTGCCAATGGGAAAAATCTCCCCTTGAACAGTCTCTATGACTATGCTGTATATGAAACCTGTAGGGATCGATTAAAAGGTAAAGTTCCATTTGTAATGCAAGTAAGGGATCTTCAGATGAAATATAATGTCTTCAAATATTTACTGATGGCAGTAAGGATGATGGAAAGAATCAAGTAGGGTCTGCTTTTACCATTCCCTCGTACCAAATAACTAGAAAATTTAAACTGAATGCCAAGGTTACAATTTTTACTGCAGAATTAATTGCAATAATTGAAGCCCTGAAATGGGTTGAGCAGAACAAACCAGACCAGGTAGTAATCCTCACTGATTCCTTAAGTTCAATTCAGGCAATAAAGTCTGGGAACAGTCGCTCAAGACCTGATCTTTTAATCCAAATCAACAATTTAGTTGACACAATTTTAAGGAGTAACACAATACTGTTTATTGACTGGTGTCCATCGCATTGCAATATTCAAGGTAATGACATTGCAGATGAAGCTGCAAAATTAGGATGTTCCATAGGTAAAGAAATAAAGGTTAGGCTAGGTAAAACTGAAGTATATGGGCTTATAAAAAGAGAAGTTAAAACACACTGGGCATCAACTTGGAAAAAACATGGTCATGGTTTTCGTTGGGAGATCAGTAGTGATCTCCCAACGAAACTGATACAGTATAGCGACAATAGGCAATTTGATAGGGTATACACTAGGTTAAGGTTAGGTAGGAATGGACTTAGGTTTAACAATCAGACACACAGTGGGATGGACCCTCAGTGCCCTCACTGTGAGGGAACTGAGGACACAACCCACTATCTTCTTGATTGTGAAAAACATAGACATGAGCGAGAAATCATGTTACAAACCATAAAAGATAACATATCTGATATAAATGTTATAGATCTTAAGGTACTTCTTAACCCCCAACCTGCCCATGCAACAATTATAAGGGAAGCAGTATTCAAATATGTCACCAATACAGGATACTTGTCATACATATAAGTATACTAACCTAATTTAGGCATACTCAATGCATACATGTAGCTAAGGATCAAGAAAATGTATATCAGCGGGAACAGTATACAGCACCGAAGAGGGCAATCATTCTGTACTGCAGGCCAATCCTTCGAGTGTTTGTGAGTGCAAACAACAGTTTGTTGGATGGGTGAAGCTTGAATCCAGGAGCTATGGCAATCGGTCCATGAGCAATGTTATGGCAAGCTGAACCTATCAATACAGCTGTATGATGCACTCATACCTCAAAGAGAGCAAGGTACACAGTGGCAGGGGTCTAACTTTTTCTATTTTATTGGATACTGACTCCCCCTATTGGGCGGACTGGCCTCTCATACCTCTGCCACTGCATGATTTATGTCATTTCCTTGCCTCTCAGACAGATGTAAATATTGTAAATGTGTTTCACAGAATGTGTGTGTGTGTGTGTGTGTGTGTGTGTGTGTGTGTGTGTGTGTGTGTGTGTGTGTGTGTGTGTGTGTGTGTGTGTGTTTGTTTGTCATGCAGGAGTACATTTTTTCAAAACCATCAAAAGACTTGTAAATAGTATTTTTTCATCTCAAATGTTGTGCATTATATTAAGTTTTTTTTTTTTTTTTTTTTTTTTTGGAAAACACACAACACCCAGAATACAGAACAGAACTGAATTTATCGCCTTTTAAATCTCATCAAAAAAAAAAAAAAAAAAAAAAGCCGTGTTAAATGAATTGTGTTTAACACGGCCATAAATCTTGACCCTTGACCTGCTGAATATATAAATATGCCACACCCACCACAGATTATCAACCATCCGCTTTCTTGATGCAAGTCATTGCAAGAAATTCTTAAAATGAATCACAAACAACGAGGATCCTGATCAGATGGCTTCTTGTCTGGATCTGCGTTGTTTGAAAGATCAGACATATCCGGGCCCAGCAGGACAAGGGTTAAATTATGTATTATAGTTTTATGGTGAAGGAAAGTCATATAGTTATTTACATTTATGCTTTTTGTTTCATTATTATTATTTTTTTTTTTTTTGCCTCTCAAAACAATGAATAATATCTATTGATGTAATTTTCACAACTTCTCAACAAACAAACAGTTTTTACAAGAACCAATTATCTGAATTGTTTTCAATTTTTGTTATCAATTATGTCTTTGACGAGAGCTTACTAACAATGCAAAACATGTAACAATCAGATTGTGTACATGCACCTGTCTAAAATTAACATTTAACATCTTTGAAGAATTGCTATGCAATATTGGTGTGAGTAATTAAATATTTCAATGGTCAAAGTCAATATAATGCTTCTTTAGAAAGACAGTTAGATAGCTCTTTGTTTACCTATATGTTTGTAAAATATTCAAAAACCTTTGAAGTCTACCAATTTCTTACAATTGAATTCTAATTGCATCTTAATTACAAAAACGCAATTTGACAACAACAATTAACATTGTAATTGAAACCATTTTTCAATGCACAAGCACCTGTTCATAAATAATACCACTTTACTTTTTCATAACTACTATCCAATTATGAGCTTGCCAATTTAATGATCAAAAAACAATTAAGCACTTTTATATGATAACAGCCTTTGAAGTTCTGTTATTTTATACATTTAAACTATTATTGTTTACAAAACAGGCAAGAACTAAATGTTTTTATTTCCTTTTTTTTTTTTTTTTTTTTTTTATTGGATATATTCTTTTTTTTTCTCTTATTCCATATGTTTATGTATACTTCTATACTATTTATATATCTATTTTATATATATTATACTGCAAACTTAGGGCCGCACATCTGACAACCCTGTATAACTTGGGTTTTTCATCATTTCTAAGCAGTCCATAGCCTTACACACGGCCCTAAGAGAGAGCAACATGAACTAGTATGCTCTCGGGTGAGACAGAGAAATCTCAATTCGCAGCCGAAATTGGCATTGATTCCTCTGCAGTTTTATGCCCATTTTCGATCTGGCGTTCAAAATTCTAAATTACAGTGCTTCTACTTTACTTAAGGGAAGGCACTGGCAGTTCAGCATGACTCACATTTCACTGAATCTGCCGCGTTTTGCAGCCCAGAAGCACTCAAACTTTACATCCTGTTGTGGGGCAATGCTAACGCGCCTGACCGTAGCGGATGTAAAATGCTTAAACTTTACAATACAATACAATACAATATATTTTCAAGGGAGGCAACACATTTTTTTAAATAGAGGATCTTACATGAGTGTTTATATATTGTTGAATTTATTAAAGGAGTTGAGGAAAAGGGAAAAATGCGAAGCTTTGCCAAGCCTTTTATCCCCTTTACTCAAGGAGTTTATTAAATTTAATAATACATGAGCACAAATAAATTAGATTCTATTCATCATATGGCATTTAAAATGCATTATATTCACGATTTTTAACGAAAATCATTAAATGTTTATATTCCGCCACTAGTAAAGGCGACGTTGTTAATGACTTCGTACAGAGCGTATCTTAACTAATTTGCATATTATAATCCACTAGTGGATTACCTAATTTATAACATAGGGTTATTACATTCTCAGACGTAACGTTATATGATAAAACTATTTTTGTCTTTCTTATTATTTGGAGTCCACCTTTATTTGTGACTTTAATTTATTTATTTAAGCCATTTAGTACCAGAAGCCCCTAAATGGGTACCTTGGCAAACAGTGCAGGCCCAGCTCAGACTCTGCAGAGGCCTACACTGTTTGCAAAACATTCAGCCAATTTCCAAATAGATTTTGAAGAAAACACAACCTGACACCCTTAAATTTTGAAATGAACTCCTAGTATATATAAGGTGGAAGATTCCATTTGGTACAAAAATGGTTAAATGATTCCAGTATACAGAAGAACAGTCCTAAGGTAGTCCTAAAGAGGCATCCAGTGGCTAGCAGATCATGTAATGATCTTTAGTACTGGGACAAACCGGCAACATATTGTTAGGGTTCAAACACATTGTGGGTTCAATTCATAATCTGTGAAAGCTAATCTTAAATGTATACATGTAGATAATATTTACTGTCATTTTTTCATTGATCTATATAAACATGTATGTCTATGGTATAAATTTTGTTGTTGTTGTTTGAAAGTAGGCTTCCACATTATGCCATTATATGTAAACTTTTTCATTTATGAACAGACAATGGCATGAATATTTCTGGCTGCTCCAGTGATCAATATTTAAGCTTTGCAGAGCTGGAAAAATCTTCAAAATTCCACTTGTTCTGCATGACTAAGGGCATGTAGATTTTGGTAAATTTCACAGGGACAAGATAAAATGTTTATTCCTCATTGCGAGCGGACAAATGGAATTTTCCAGCCCTGCCTTGTTCTGCTGAATACATTAATTTTGCCACACCTCTTTTTGATTATTAACCAATCAAATTACATGGATATGTTTTCTTTGTTTGTTTGATTTGAGGTTTAACGTCCCCGTCAACATGGTATAGGTCATTTTGGAGACTTTGCTTCCAATTTTGTGGGACTTTTACCCGACATTGAGATGAAATGACATCTCAAGCCCTGTCGCCCAATGGAACCAAAAGGGTTTATACCGGTAAGCATGGACAGTCCGACTCGCACAGCTTTGCCTGGGCAGGCTTAGATCCTCTAAGCAGTTTACCAGTACTCCTGTGCAGTCTGTTTCAGCTCTGCGTGGAAGAATCATGCAGCCCATCTATTTCTTCAAGCCCCGATGGGTGGGGGCCGGATTTAAATTCAAAAACTGAATGACAGTGTAGATCCTGATCAGATGGCTTCTTCAGAAGCCATCTGATCTGGATCTACACTGTTAGCAAAGGTGGGGATTATCATTGTTAAGCAAGACATGGGTTCATCCATTACTTGCATAAAATGAAAATCTATCAGGAATCCTCTAGTTGCCTCCCTTGTGCAAAAAAAAAAAAAAAAAAAAAGGAAAAGAAAAGAAAATAAGTCAGATGCATACATTTCAATAACCTTGAATAAAGTAGCCAAAACCAAAACTGAAAGTGGGGAAAAACAGCTGTCCATAACCAATCAGGGAATTGATGAAAGTTAAAGACATACAATGTTAGATAAATGAACTTGGATTTGCACTGGGGTCCTTTTGGTTACGGAAACGTATTGTAACCCATACTCCTATGATCTGAAACATGAGTCAATGTATAAAGATTTCAACAAAATTAGAAAATGTCATGCAAACATTTGGTACTGGTAACAGATTGTAAACCATACTCCTTTAACACCACAACCACTTAATAACACTATGTATGAGTCGAAAAAATCAAAAACCTTACATAAATTGTCAGTAAAATAACTGTTATATCAAAAAAAAAAAAAGTAAAAAAAAAGATAGATTATACAGAAAAATGACCATTTACAGGGATACAGACGCGAGTGGTAGTCACCCAAGGTGAGCTAAAAGTAGACTGGGCACCAAAATTAACCCATTCTATACTAGTGGACTCTTCCAGTGCTATATGTTGGACAAGTCCATTTGTCATAGAAGGGATGTTAGGCCTATTTTTTCGTTTTTATTCTGCTTTTGACGGAAAATTATGTTAGCAAATAGTGCTGGCCCTGATCAGACGCCGCGTTCGGCGGCGTCTGATCTGAACCTGCACTGTTTGCCAAGGACAGTACCCCTTTAGGGGTTTCCCCGCATACAATGGGTTAAATTTATGGATTCTGATGATAAATTTCGACCCTAATGTGTACATAAAGTGTCTATTTGATAAGTGTAATTTACAATGCGCTAAAGTCTGCCTATTTCTGATATCATACTTTAGCAATGTTTCCATGATCCATGATTTTAACCTCCATGACAAAGCTTCTTTTCTGACACTGGTCAAAATGTGGTGGTATCTAACTGGAATTTCAAACTCACCAATACTTAAAGGGTAATTTGTTTGTTTGTTTGATTTGATGTTTAACGTCCCCGTCAACACTATAAAGCACATTTTGGAGACGTTGCTTCCAATTTTGTGGGACTTTTACCAGACACTGAGATGAAATGGCATCTCAAGCCCTGTCACCCAATGAAACCAATAGGGTTTATAAGCATGGATGGTCCGACTCGCACAGCTTTGCCTGGGCAGGCATAGATCCTCTAAGCGGTTTACCAGTTCTCGTGTGTGGTAGGATTCAGAGGAAGCATCATGCAACTCATTTATTTCTTCAAGCCCCAATGGGCGGGGGCCAGATTAGAGGGTAAGGCATACTCTACCATTATCTTTACTCTAGAGTAAATCATAAATCATCTTGATGGAAAGAAAATCTGAGTGCCTAAGCTTTAAGATGGACCACCAGAAATTTTATTTCATCAACAAGCTGGCTCCTGAATAGTTTTGACCAGTCTTTATCTCTGCCTTTATGGCCATTTTTCTGTTTAATCTCACTCTTTTTCTCCCTCTGGATATATTTGGGGTCCCTCCTTAAACCATGTTTTATCCAAAACCATGTTATATTAACCCACTGCATGTGGGTAACCCCTAAAGAGGTACCTTGGCAAACAGTGCAGGCCCAGATCAGACGCCACAGAACGTGGCGTCTGATCACGGCTTGCACTATTTAATAAAAAAATTTTCTGTCAAAAAAATAGAATAAAACTTATATGACAAATGGACTTGTCCAACATATAGCAATGGAAGAGTCCACTAATATGCAATGGGTTAAAACAGCTGAACAGTGTTATTTAGAGGTTGAGGTGTATCTGAAATGTAAGTCAGTTTAAGGCAATTTCAGCAAAAATAAACACTCGTCATGCAAAAAGTGATTCCAGTACGATACCATAATGATCCTAAGTATTCGAACAAATAGGCCTAAGCACACAGTGCAGACCCAGATCAGACTGCTGCTGAAGGACCAGGATCAGGGTATACACTGTTTGCCATTCCATCTGCACCTTTCGGACTCGTTGCTATCTCAAAAAACAAATTTGATAAAAAATTTAGGAGAATTACAGCAAGTTCTCAAGGCTTCAAACTTTTTAGGATTTTTATGGATCTACTGACCGGAAACATTCAGACAAGAAGACCTGAACAAAGCTAAGATACTAATCTGCTCCCAAAGAGACCGTTTGATATGTATCTAGGGTGCTGCAATTCTGGTTTAACCCTTTTTGTACCAAATGGAATCTTCCTCCTTATATATAGCAGGAGTCCATTTCAAAATTTAGGGATGTCAGGCTGTGTTTTCTTCAAAATTGGTTTGGAAAATGGCTGAACTTTTTGAAATAGTGTAGGCCCTGATCAGATGCCGCATTCTGCGGCGTCTGATCTGGGCCTGCACTGTTTGCCAGGGTACCCGTTTAGGGGGTTTCCGTACAAAATGGGTTAATTGTTAAAGCCATTATAACTCTTCAAGTGCTCAGCACAACTTGAAGGCGGCATTTTCAAAGTACTTTTTTCCTGACTTGCAAAGAATTTTGTCATGATATCACAGCAGATGACAAACCTAACTTTCTTTGAAAATTAACACAAAAATTAGATTCCCATCTGCTCAAAATTTTCTTTGGTGTTATAACCCTTATCCAGCTGAATAAATTTATTTAACCGCTCCTAATTCTGACAAGTCACCAATTAAATTACTTGCTATAGCATATTGGTTCAATTCACAAACTGCATGACAAACAGTGTAGTTCCTGATCGGATGGCCACTTCAGAAGGCATCTGATCTGGGTCTACACAGCTGGCAAGAAGGGGTTGTTGTGTTCAGCAGGATAAAGGTTAATAAAAGTGATCTCAGGCATAAAGAATACATCAACACATGGACCACAAGTAAAAGATGGAAAAAGGTAAGAGTTGCCCTGTAGTTCATCGGCTGAAATTATGCATGAGTAGTGGCCGTGGGTTATACCATAATGATCCTAAGGATTGGGACATATATGGCCTAAGCAAATAGTGCTGACCCAGATCAGACTGCTACGGGCCTCTGTGGCCTAGTGGATAAGAGCGCTGACTCTCAGTCATTAGGTCTCTCACCATCGTAGGTTCGAGCCTCGCTCGGGCCACGTGTGAGACGCCAAGTTCTGCAACGGAAGGTCAGGTGGTTTTTCTCCGGGTACTCCTGTATTCGCCCACCTCTGATTAAGGATCGGCTCAATATTACTGAAATAATCTTGAAAGGGCCGTAAAACCCAAACCAAAAAAAAAAAAAAAATATCAGACTGCTCCTTCAGGAGCAGTCTGATCAAGGTCTACACCGTTTGCCAGTCCATCTGCACCTTTTTGGACTCCTTGATGGATCATGAAAAAAAATTATTATAAGTTTATTAGAATTACAGCAGGTCTTCAAGGTGTTAGAATTTTTAGGATTTTTACAATGGATGTGGGCAGAATATTTAAAGGGCACAGCCCAATATTCTCCTGTTGTAGGAAGTAATAAGTACACCAACCCCTCTTCATAACACTGTTAATAACTAGACAAAAGTGCCCAGTGGGGCACGTATACCCCCGGCCAGTGCCATCACCTCAGCTAACAAGAACTACAAAGGGAAATAACTCTAAAAGGCCTGACCCCTTGGCCCTTATTTTCTTTCCCAAAATACAACTAGTCATACTGATCATGTTTGCAAAATTTCAAGTTTCTATGTACAGTAGTTATTGAGAAATCTTTGACAAAAAATAAAAATATACACTATTAAACAGCAAGAACTACAAAGGGAAATAACTCTAAAAAGCCTGATCCCTTGGCCCTTATTTTCTTTCCCACAATACAACTAGTCATACTGATCATGTTTGCAAAATTTCAAGTTTCTATGTACAGTAGTCATTGAGAAATCTTTGACACAAAATAAAAATATACACAAGAACTACAAAGGGAAATAACTCTAAAAGGCCTGACCCCTTGGCCCTTATTTTCTTTCCCACAATACAACTAGTCATACTGATCATGTTTGCAAAATTTCAAGTTTCTATGTACAGTAGTTATTGAGAAATCTTTGACACAAAATAAAAATATACACAAGAACTACAAAGGGAAATAACTCTAAAAGGCCTGACCCCTTGGCCCTTATTTTCTTTCCCACAATACAACTAGTCATACTGATCATGTTTGCAAAAATTCAAGTTTCTATTTACAGTAGTTATTGAGAAATCTTTGACACAAAATAAAAATATACACTATTAAACAGCAAGTACTACAAAGGGAAATAACTCTAAAAGGCCTGACCCCTTGGCCCTTATTTTCTTTCCCAAAATACAACTAGTCATACTGATCATGTTTGCAAAATTTCAAGTTTCTATGTACAGTAGTTATTGAGAAATCTTTGACACAAAATAAAAATATGCACAAGAACTACAAAGGGAAATAACTCTAAAAGGCCTGACCCCTTGGCCCTTATTTTCTTTCCCACAATACAACTAGTCATACTGATCATGTTTGCAAAATTTCAAGTTTCTATGTACAGTAGTTATTGAGAAATCTTTGACACAAAATAAAAATATACACTATTAAACAGCAAGAACTACAAAGGGAAATAACTCTAAAAGGCCTGATCCCTTGGCCCTTATTTTCTTTCCCACAATACAACTAGTCATACTGATCATGTTTGCAAAATTTCAAGTTTCTATGTACAGTAGTTATTGAGAAATCTTTGACACAAAATAAAAATATACACTATTAAACAGCAAGAACTACAAAGGGAAATAACTCTAAAAGGCCTGACCCCTTGGCCCTTATTTTCTTTCCCACAATACAAGTAGTCATACTGATCATGTGTGCAAAATTTCAAGTTTCTATGTGAAGCAGTTCATGAGATATCTTTGACACAAAATAATTGTTTACGGACAGACGGAAAAGACAAACTATATACCCCCATTGCATACTTTGTATGCCGGGGGTATAATTAGGGCTAGCTAATCAGAGCTGAAAAGATAATCGATTATCAGTCCCGTCATTGCGATCGATAATCGATTAGTAATCGCTTAAGTTTTTGTCATAATTTTACCTGTCTGGCTTTCTTCTGAGCATGATTCTTACCATATGTTGCACTTTACCGTATGTATATTTGAACAGACAGGCCTGAGCAAACAGTGTAGACCCAGATGAGATGCCGCAGAATGCGGTGTCTCATCAGGATCTGCACTGTTTGCCACTCATCCAGCTATTTTAGGCATAACTTTGGGTAATAAATTGTACCTATCAAGTAATCGATTAAAAGCAAATCAGAAATGATAATCATTTTTGTTGAATTTATTGATCGATTATACGATTAATCGTGTCACCCTTATTAATAATGTACCGTAACAGTTATGGATAAAACATGGTTCTGAGATGGATCCCACAGAATGTATAGAATGTATAGATCCCACAGAATGTATAGAAAAATTCATTTTTCTGTACAATCTATACATTTTTGTTTGGCTAATAATAACACAGTTGTTTACTTTACAGGATTTCTGCTTTGGAGCCCAAAAACAGAAGCCCCCCCCAAAAAAAATTTTATAAAGAGGTTGTGGTGTACTGACTGATTAAAAATGCCCCATAAAATCAGGAACAATCAGTTCTCATATCACTCAATATCCGCAGAAGCCTCTCTGGTGTAGTGGTTACGCTGCTTGCCTCATAAACCACGGGTCGTGGATTTGATCCTGGGCTTCTCCAGACTTTAGTATGAGTCTTTAAACCAAGGCCTAGTATGACCTTAGCTGTTGGTGGGACGTAAAACTCAAACACACACACACACTTGATATCCACATGCTTATCTTATATATTCAGACAGACTGTGTAGACCCAGATGAGACACGCAATGCTGTGACTCATCAGTGTCTACACTGTTCACCCACACTGTTTGCCCCTCATCCAGCTATTTCTAGATTCAACATCGCTTGCTCAAATTTTAGAACAAGTATAGTAATGTTGAGTAGTCCAAATACTTAGGGTAAACATCACGTGAACAGGTCCGTGAAATAAAGACCCCCCTAAATCCCACTTTATATAGAGGAAACTGGGGTTTACCGGGGTAAACATTATTTTCCTTATTTCTGCTCCAAAACATAGGTTGTGGGTACTCGTTAGAACCGCCTCAATGAGGCGGTTCTAACGAGCGCCCACAACCTATGTTTGCAATACAAATAAGAAAAATATCAGACTTTCATCAGAAAAGTAGCCATTTTGGAGATGTGAAAAATGCACGGGTGTGTTATCGTAATGAATACAGAATTTGATATTGCACCTTTATGCTGTATGGTGCACATTGGGGTTCATTATCAATTAATTTTCTTTCAGCTAAGATGTGACTAAAAATGCAGCAGCTGTCGCAACATGTATTATCCTAAAAATCCAAATAAATTCAACAAAAAAGAAACTAACAATCCTGTAACTAAATCAATCATGACTATATTGCTTGGCATTGTAAAAGGTAAGGTAGGTATTATTCGGAAACTGAAGGGTAGACTTTCTTATTTCTCCATATAAGCCTATCTTGTGGGTTTTCATTCCTCACGAAAGCGGTTCTAATATGGAGAATTAACAAAAACTGTCCTTCAATTATCACAAAAAAAACCTTCTTATCTGTTCTTATTACTTGGACCGACCAGCTGTGCATAGCTAACAAAGCTGGTATGCAGCTAAAATTACATTCAATTTTCTATCAATAAATACACCACAACCTGTAGTCCAAACCAGAAACTGTCATATCCAAAAATTATGTTGCAAATGAACAGAATAGTTCAATGAGGAGACAACACTGTTGACCCTTTGTGCACCATCTACACTTTTTGCTCAGGCCTGTCTGTCCAAAAACATACCATAAATACATAGAGGATCTTACATAAGTGCTCATGTATTATTGAATTTATTAAACGAGTTGAGGAAAAGGGATAAAATGCGAGGCTTGCCGAGCATTTTATTCCTTTTCCTCAACGAGTTTAATAAATTCAATAATACATGAGCACGAATGCAAGATCCTATTTATCATATGACATTTAAACCGCTTTTTATTCACGTTTATTTTACAAAAATGTCAATATTCCGCCATAAGTAAACGCGACGTCTTACGTGTAACGTTACAGGACGTACCTAGCTAATTTGCATATTTAATCCACTAGTGGATTATCAAAAATATTAAATGGCGTTATTACACTCTCAGACGCGACGTCATATGATAAATAAAATTAATGTACTCACTACAGGGTTTTAACATTTCAACCATCTCAAGACTTTAATAGGCTAATAATGCTGTGATCAACTGGTCAACTGGTCAGTGAAAAGTTTTAAATTTGCATAGAGAAAAACAAACATCAAAGACCCTTAGCCCAGTTTGTTGAATGACGGTGTGTTCAATGCCCCAAGGTCTGAACCCTTATCTTGCTGTTCACGACAACCCATATCTTTGGAAACAGTGTAGATCCAGATCAGATGGCTTCTGCAGAAGCCATCTGATCAGGATCTACACTGTTTGACATTCAGTTTATGAATTTGTAGCAATTAATTACATCAAGTAATTTGATTGGTTGATAGACAGAAATGGGTGTGGCTTAAATGAATATTCAGCAAGAGAAGGGTTAAAACATTAATCAGGCAAAACTGACATTTTTATTGCACATACTGTTTTACTAATAAAGTCTCTTCCCATGCTCTGATCAGCAAAATATAAGAATCTTACATGAGTGTGAGGGGTGGGTAGCAAAATCCTTCCTGAGGGTCACTGTACGGCAAAGCCAGGCTTGTGGAGTGATACCAGACAGTGATCCTGATGGACAGATTTTTCTATCTACCCCTCACATCCATGTAAGATTCTTTTTCATGCTTAACTTTCATTCCTTAGATTTTTTTTTATATAATGCAGTTAGCTTGTCGACTACCGCCATATTTTGAGACAATAATGCAGCATTTTGACATCACTGTATGTGCAGTGCCATCAAACTTAACACAGCATACATAATGTCCTATTCAACCTGTGCCTAAACGGGTGAAAAGTCTGGATTTTTATCCTATCCCATGGTAGGAAAAGAATTTCTATCCCAGGACAGGTTTAAGTCCAGGATTTCCTTATCTGGTTTTGTTTGTTTGTTGGATTTGAGGTTTAACTTCTCCGTCAACACTATATACGTCATTTTGGAGATGTTGCTTCAAATTTTGTGGGACTTTTACCAGACATGCAAGATCAAATGCCATCTCTAGCCCTGCTGCCCAATGAAACGAATAGGGTTTTTTAGCATGGACGATCCGACTCGCACCACTTTGCCTGGGCAGAATTAGACCCTCTAAGCAGTTTACCAGTACTCACGTGCAGTTGGTCCAGCTCTGCGTGGAACCATCTTGCAGCCCAATCTATTTCTTTTGAACCGATGGGCAATGCGGATTCCTTATATGGTGTGCGAGAAACTATCTGTCCTGCTCTCATGGGTTGCACATTAGGATAACATGCCTAGTGGATTCTTTCTGATCTCTAAAACTGACATGTTTCAGATGAAAATCTTATATTTTCTTATTTCTAATCCAAACATAGGTGGTTAGTGCTCATCTGAATTGCCTCATTGAGGCAGTTCTAAAGAGTACCTACAATGTATGTTTTGGAAAATAAATTAGGAAGATAATGTTTACCCTTGTATACTGCAGTTTTCTCTATATAAGGTGGGTATACAGGGGTGATCATTTCACTGACTTGTTAATCCTTGACCTGCTGAATATTTATATATGCCACACCCACTACTGACTATAAACCAATCAGATTACTTGATGCAAATTATTGCAACAAGTTCACAATATGAATGACAAACAATGTAGAGCCTGATCAGATGGCTTCTTCAGAAGCCATCTGATCTGGATCTACTTTGTTTGAAAGGTAAGGCATATCTTGGCTCAGCAGGACAAGGGTTAACATCATGTAACGGCCCCCGCCCATAGGGGCTTGAAGAAATATATGGGCTGCATGATGCTTCCACGCAGAGCTGAATCCGGCCTACACACTAGTACTGGTAAACCGCTTAGAGGATCTAAGCCTGCCCAGGAACCGCGGTGCGAGGCGGACCGTCCATGCTATTAAACCCTATTGGTTTCATTGGGCGACAGGGCTTGAGATGTCATTTCATCTCAATGTCGGGTAAAAGTCCCACAAAATTGGAAGCAACGTCTCCAAAATGACCTTTACAGTGTTGACGGGGACATTAAACCTCAAATCAACCAACCAACCTAACATCATGTAAAATGCTACCATAATGATCCTTTAGTATTGGGACAGACAGGCCTAAGCAAACAGTGCAGACCCATATCAGATTGCTCCTGAACAAAGTATTGGGATAGACAGGCCTAAACAAATAGTGCAGACCCAGATCAGACTGCTCCTGTCCGTTCATGGTCTACACTATTTGCAATTCCGTTGGCACTTTTTGGACTTCTCGCTGGATCGTGAAACAATTTTGTTACAATTTTAGGAGAATTATAGCAAGTTCTCAAGGTGTTCAAATTTTGGGGATTTTTATGGTATATCAAAGCCAATTATTTACACTTTTTACTGTATCCATGTGTTGTCAACAGTCTTCGAAGTAACAACTGGACATGACATTATCCTTCAACAGCTGGTAAAGGTTTTGAAATGACAGATCCATTGAAGACTGCAGCTGTAACACTAACCCATTTAGTACCGGAAACCCCAAAACGGGTACCCTGGCAAACAGTGCAGGCCCAGATCAGACGCCGCAGAATGGGACGTCTGATCAGGGCCTCCACTGTTTGCTAAAAGTTCAGTCATTTTCCAAATAAATTCTCATGAAAACACAACCTGACACCCCTAAATTTTGAAATGACCTCCTGCTATTTATAAGGAGGAAGATTCCATTTGGTACAAAAGGGCTTATATCAGTTTCAGGGACAGTCACAGTTGTACTAGATATTGCAACTAGGTAGTGCAATTCATTAGTCTTACTCCATACTACCTCTCTACATATAATGAACATGAATATATGTCTGTATACCGCTGTTTTCTCTATAATGAAGTGGTGTTTAAAGTGGTGTTCATTTCACGAACTTGTTTATTTGTTTATCATTATGTTCAACAGCATTTTTTGTCAAATTAGATAGCAGGAAATGTAGAATTAAACAGTTTGATAAATAAATTTGTCTGCTTGTTTAATTTGAGGTTTAACATCCTCGTCAACACTGTATAGGTCATTTTGGAGACGTTGCTTCCAATTTTGTGGGACTTTTACCCGACAGTGAGATGATATGACATCTCAAGCCCTGCCATCCAATGAAACCAGTAGGGTTTATAAGCATGGACGCTTTGGCTGGGCAGGCTTAGATCCTCTAAGCGGTTTACCAGTACTCGTGTGCGGGTCGGTGTCAGCTCTGCGTGGAAGCATCAAGCGCTGTCACCCAATGACATCTCAAGCCCTGTCACCCAATGAAACCAATAAGGTTTATAAGCAAGGACAGTCTGACTCGCACCGCTTTGGCTGGGCAGGCTTAATCCTCTAAGCTGTTTACCAGTACACGTGTGCGGTCGGTTTCAGCTCTGCCTTGAAGCATCATGCAGCCCATCTATTCTATTTCTTTAAGCCCCGATGGGTGAAGGCCGTTGATAAATATACGGACGCCTTAAATGAATTCAACTATGTCAAACTTCACAGATCTGACAAAGATTATGTGGGCAGTGTAACAGATTTCCAGATAACCAGTAAAGAATGTGGATAATTTTGGGTTTTTCTCCCCCAAAATTATGTTGTTCTACAAGGAAGTTAGTAAAATCATCCTATAATCATCCTTGTTACTCCTTCCTATCTGCAGTTATGGCTATTATACTTACTTCAGTAAAGCTGAAGAATAAGCCTATTCCTCCCGAAACTGAGAATGCGTTGTGTATCTTGTCTTTGAGTTTATCCCCGCACATCTGACAAGTGCATGTGTACTCTACATTTGTAGTGTTTATATGGGGTGCAGCACAACAGGAGTCTGTCTCATGACCAACACAGCAGTTCAACTGAAACAAATTTAAATTTCCATACACCTTCATGGGAGGCAAATTCACAATGACATCACAAAATAAAGCATTGTGGGTCAAATCTACCAAAACACAAGGGAGGTTACTCTTAGAAGAAAAAACAGATATGTATCAGGTATAGAGGAGTATAACTTTGAAACAGATGGGAATTTTTGTATGCAGTTTTCAGTAATACAGGCCTCATACTGACCACGCTGTTCCATGCCTGAAAGGCCCGATTTGCAGTTTCAACCCTTATCCTGCTGAACAAAACAACTATTACCTTTGCATACAGTGTAGATCCAGATCAGATGGCTTCTGAAGAAGCCATCTGATCAGGATCTACACTGTTTGTAATGCAGTTTGTGAAAATAACAATTAATTTGAATGGCTTATAGAGTCAGAAATGGGTGTGGGTTAATCAATTTATTCAGCAGAACACGGGTTAAATTGCTTTTTTAAACAGAAAAATTAAGGTCTATAAGCCGGAAATCAAGAAAAAATCAAGCTCTAAAAGCCTGAAATCCTGCAAATGCCTGAAAAATATGAGGCCTGAGTAATATAATGCTCTTTTACCTTCTTTCAGTATGTTTAATACTGAAATGTAAAAAAAAAAAAACTGGTAGGCTTTATTTGCTTGCAAAATTGAACCTAGAGTGCTTTGTCTGTTTGAATTTTACATCCCACCTATAACTAAGGTCATATAATGGAGATAGTACCTCAGTTAAATGGCTCATCCAAAGGTCTGGACAAGCCCAGAGTCAAATCTAAAGCCGCGACTCATGCTTTCGACCATTCTATAACAAGAGCTGTCGAATGACAGCATAGCTCGCCTGTTTCATGCCTTCAAGACAGAAGATAAAATCAATGAACAATGAAATATAGGTCACAATGACCTAGGTATATTATGAGGTCAATCATCAGATCACCTGGAGCATATATTCTAAGTATGACACTTCTACAGAAAATAGTATCCAAGTTAGAAGGCAAACTCATTGAACCCAAAAATAGGTCACACTGACCTAGATACCGGTACTGTACATTTTAAAGTCAATCATCTGGAACTTATATTTCAGGTATGAACCTTCTCTATGAAATAGTATTCAAAACACATGTCACAATCATTGAACCATGAAATATAGGTTTTGTTTGTTTGTTTGATTTGAGGTTTAACGTCCCCGTCAACACTGTAAAGGTCATTTTGAAGACGTTGCTTCCAATTTTGGCGGACTTTTACCCGACATTGAGATGAAATGACATCTCAAGCCCTGTCGCCCAATGAAACCAATAGGGTTTATTAGCATGGACGGTCCGCCTCGCACCACGGTTTCCTGGACAGGCTTAGATCCTCTAAGCGGTTTACCAGTACTAGTGTGCGGGCCAGATTCAGCTCTGCGTGGAAGCATCATGCAGCCCATATACTTCTTCAAGCCCCATGAAATATAGGTCACACTGACCTTGATATATTTATATGTCATTCATCGGGTCACATTGAATTGATACTCCAGGTATGTTTGTTTTGTTTGATTTGAGGTTTAACCTCCCCGTCAACACTGTATAGGTCATTTTGGAGAATGTTGCTTCCAATTTAGTGGGACTTTTACCCAAAATCGAGATGAAATGACATCTCAAGCCATGTCGCCCAATGAAACCAATAGGGTTTATAAGCATGGACAGTCTGACTCGCACCGCTTTGCCTGGACAGGCTAAGGTCCTCTAAACTGTTTACCAGTACTTGTGTGTGGTCGCTTTCAGCTCTGCATGGAATCATCATGCAGCCCATCTATTTCTTCAAGCCCCGATGGGCGGGGGCCCAACTCCAGGTATGAAGTTTCTCCATTCAATGGTATACAAGATATAAGGCAAAATCAGTAAACCATGAAATATAGGTCACACTGACCAAATTATGTTTTGAGGTCAATCATCTGGTTCCATCAAAGAGTCTGAGTTATAAGGCAAAATCAATGAACCATGAAATATATATTTTTATCATATGACGTCGCGTCTGAGAGTGTAATAACGTCATGTATTATTTTCGATAATCCACTAGTGGATTAAATATGCAAATTAGCTAGATACGTCCCGTAACGTTACATGTACGACGTCCTTAACGACGTCGCGTTTACTAACGGCGAAACATTGATATTTTTGTAAACAATCGTGAATAAAATGCGTTTTAAGTGTCATATGATAAATAGAATCTTGCATTCGTGCTCATGTATTATTGAATTCATTAAACTCGTTGAGGAAAAGGGATAAAATGCTCGGCAAAGCCTCGCATTTTATCCCTTTTCCTCAACTCGTTTAATAAATTCAATAATACATGAACACTCATGTAAGATCCTCTATTATGTCAATCATTAGGTCAGATAGAACTCATACTCCAGGTACGACAATTCTACATAGAATAGTATTCAAGATATAAGTCAAAATCACTGAACCATGAAACAAAGGTCACACTGACCTAGATATATTTTGAGGTAAATCATCAGGTCACATGGAACTAATAATCCAGGTATGATGTTTCTACATCAAAATGGGTTACGGTGATGTGTTCTAATGTCACAATCATTATGATCAAGGCTAGAAAATTCTTCCAAATTTTACTTGTCCTGCATGACCAAAGGCATTGAGATTCTGGTTAATTTCATAGGGACTAGACAAACGTTACACCCCTCACAGCAACAGAAAAGGTAAGTATATTGTGATAACTGGAGTATAGTTTTTGTCAATTCTCCATAAAAACCTATGTTGTTGGTATTCATTAGAACAGCCTCATCGAGGCGTTTCTAATGAATACCCATAACCAGAGCTGGCTAATCGGAGCTGAAAAGATAATCGATTATCAATCTGTCACTGTGATCGATAATCGATTAGTAATCACTGAAAATTTGGTCATACTTTTACCTGTCTGGCTTTCTGTCTGAACATGGCTCCTACCATATGCTGTACTTTGCCATATGTATTTGAACAGACAGGTCTTAGCAAACAGTGTAGATCCAGATGAGATGCCGCAGAACATGGCATTTCATCTGGGTCTGCGATGTTTGCCACTCATACAGCTATTTTAGGCACACCTTTGGGTGGTAAATTGTCTGACTGTCTGATTTTAGGTTTAACGTCCCCATCAACACTGTAAAGGTCATTTTAGAGACGTTGCTTCCAATTTTGTGGGACTTTTACCCGACACTGAGATGAAATGACATCTCAAGCCCTGCCGCCCAATGAAACCAATAGGGTTTATAAGCATGGACAGGCCGACTCGCACCTCTTTGCCTGGGCAGGCTTAGATCCTCTAAGCGGTTTACCAGTACTCGTGTGCGGGTTGGTTTCAGCTCTGCGTGGAAGCATCATGCAACCCATCAATTTCTTCAAGCCCCGATGGGCGGGGGCCGAGGGTGGTAAATTGTACTTATCAAATAATCGATTGCAAGCAAATCAGTAATGATAATCATTTTTGTGGAATTTATCAACTGAATAATTGATTATCCGGTAAATCGTGCCAGCCTTACCCACAACATAGGTTTTTATGGAGAATTGACAAAAACTATACTCCAGTTATCACAAAATACTCACACCCTATCTATGTCCCGCCAGCATAAGGCACTCATTATGGTTGAGTGGAATCTTTCATCTCTGCAATGCCACATTACAAAAACATGCCTATACGAATACATTGTAAACCTAACTGCCGAAAAAACAAAAATTTTCAGATAAAAATTGTGCTATTTTTCTTATTTCTGCTCAAAATATAGATTGTGGGTACTCGTTAGAACCGCCTCAATGTGGGTACTCATTAGAACCACCTCATTGAGGCAGTTCAAACGAGTACCCACAATCTATATTTTAGAGCTGAAATAAGAAAAATAAGGTATACCCCTGTAAACCCCAGTTTTACTCTATAAAAGTGGGATTCAAGGGGGTCAAAATAATATAGGTGTGTTTTCGTGATGGGTAGTATGTTAGACTGATAAAAGTTACTTACCCCATCACAAGAAGGATGTCCCAGAGGTACACTGGAATTAAGACTGACATCTTGAAAGCCACAGCAGTCAAAAGCATATTGCACATTGGATTTCAGCTTATTATCTGCTAAACTCCACCCTGATTTTGCTATCTTGATCTCCTGCTCTGAATTCACGGCTAAACATGCACAGGCAAGAGAAAATTGTAATAAAAACAGAATAAACAGGACAATCATGTACTGAGACACAGTTAAGGAAATTCTGGCTAACAAAAAGAAAACATACTAGATACTGTCGATGGCACGTCATCGCAAATCCCCACGCTTTCTACAGAGGGGCCAAGTACCGAAAACCCCTCACACTGGGCCCTAATTTAACCCCAGGGTCAAAATATTACCTGTATTATATTCTACTATTCATGCCCTTCAATTTGATATGCCACATGACTATGTTCCAAAAAACTTAAAATTTTGACCCTTTGACCCCTCCCCCAGGGCCCCAATCTGACCCCAGGGTCAAAATTTTACTTGTATTGTATTCTGATAATCACCCCCTTCAATTTGATATTCCATATGACTATATTTGGTAAATTTTGACCCCACTGAACCCCCCCTCCCCAGTCCGACCCCTTGGGCATGACCCAGGGGTCGCAGCCAAAATCCAGTTCAATATGTGTTACATATATCATTAATCATTACTTATGCAAAGTTTGGTTTCAAAATCTATAAAAATTGGCTTTGAAATTGAATTTAATTGATATTTGACCTTTTGACCCCTCCCCAAGGCCCCTGGGGGCAGGGCAAAAAAAATAAATGTGACGTTGCATCATCATGTAAGAAAGCTGTATACCAAATTTGGTTACATTCCGACCAGTGGAAAGGAGGAGATAGCATGACAGACAGACGGACGGACGGACAGAGGCGTTCACAATATCCCTGAACGCTTTTTTTAAAAGCGTGGGGATAATAAGTTGCCTATGTATAAATCAAACAAAATTATCAAATAAATGAAACCACCATAAAAATCCAAAAAATTGGACACCTTGAGGCCTTGCTGTAATGCTCCTAAAATTTTAAACAAGAGGCCCATGGGCCACTACCCTCACCAGAGGTCATGTGGTTTTTACCATATACAGGCAATGTGCCCATCTTGGTCATGTGACAACAATACCACGAATAATGTTTAATTGCCTCACCCCCATAGAGGTTTTTCATGTAATTTGGTTTCAATCAGCACAGCTCTTTTACTGGAGAAGAAGATAAAAATACTGAATCTGACCCTTCCAAGACAAAGGTCAGTAATGACCTTGACCTTTGGAATTAATAAACTTCCATTAAGCTGATTGTAAATACCATTTCTGATGCCACTAGCTAATATACAATCAGAAAAATCCACTGTTTTGCCATTTTTCCATACAAATGTCTAAGTGACCAAATTTGACTTTGACGTAAAACAGGTCAAGGTCAAGCAAAGGTCATCATTTGAACAAACTTGGGAGGGCCAGAGTCCCTGATGCTGCATACCAAGTTTCAAGATCATCAGCCATTCGGTTCTTGAGAAGAAGATTTTTAAGGGGTTTTTACCATATATGGGCATGGTGGCCATATTGGTCATGTGACCCAGTCCTCTCGAACAAACTTTCGTTCCCCCATTCCATAGAGGCTCCACATGTAATTTGGTTTCAATTTGCAAAGTAGTTTAAGTGAAGAAGAAGATAAAAATACTAAATCTGAGCCGTCCTGGACAAAGGTCTGTAAATGACCTTGACCTTTGGAACTGATAAACTTCCATTCAGCTGATTGTAAATACCATTTCTGATGCCACAGGCTAATATACAATCAGAAAAATCCACTGTTTTTACCATTTTTCCATACAAATGTCTAAGTGACCAAATTTGACCTTGATGTTAAACAGGTCAAGGTCAACCAAAGGTCATCATTTGAACAAACATGTTAGGGCCAGAGTCCCTGATGCTGCATACCAAGTTTCAAGATCATCGGCCATTCAGTTCTTGAGAAGAAAATTTTTTAAGGTTTTTACCATATATGGGCATGGCGGCCATATTGGTCATGTGACCCAGTCCTCCTGAACAAACTTTTGTTCCCCCTTCCCATAGAAGCTCCACATGTAATTTGGTTTCAATCGGCCAAGTAGTTTCAGAGGAGATGTTGTTTGAAAATGTTGACGCAGACGACGATGGACGACGGACCAATGCCTATACTATAAGCTCCCCAGGAGCCTTCGGCTCTGGTGAGCTAAAAATTTATATCATGATCCAACAAGGAGTACAAACAAGAGGGCCATGATGGCCCTGGATCGCTCACCTGATCCATAGTGTAACAAGTGGGCCCCAGAGAGGGCCATTATTGGCCCCAGGGCTTTAATGTACATAATGTTGAGGGAGGTCTTAAAGGTGAAGCTTCATACCAAACATCAACAAAGGCTAAAATTTGAACAATCTTGTCAAAGGTCCACTAGATGAAGCTACACATCAAATATCAAAGACCTGGGCCTAGCGGTTTCAGAGAAGAAGATTTTTAAAGATTTTGCCTATATAAGCCTATGTAAAATCAAAGGGCCCCGGGACAGGGGCATTTTTTGCCCCAGCACTATAGTTTGAACAATCTTGGTAGGGGTCCACTAGATGAAGCTTCATACCAAATATCAAAGTTCTGGGCCTTGTGGTTTCAGAGAAGAAGATTTTTAAAGATTTTCCCTATATAAGCCTATGTAAAACCAAAGGGCCCCGTGGCAGGGGGGGATTTTTTGTCCCAGCACTATAATTTGAACAATCTTGGTAGGGGTCCACTAGACGAAGCTTCATACCAAATATCAAAGTCCTGGGCCTTGTGGTTTCAGAGAAGAAGATTTTTAAAGATTTTCCCTATATAAGCCTATGTAAAACCAAAGGGCCCCGGGGCAGGGGCATTTTTGGCCCCAGCACTAAAATTGGAACAATCTTGGTAGGGGTCCACTAGATGAAGCTTCATACCAAATATCAAAGTCCTGGGCCTTGTGGTTTTAGAGAAGAAAATTTTTAAAGATTTTCCCTATATAAGCCTATATAAAACCAAAGGGCCCCGTGGCGGGGGCATTTTTGGCCCCAGCACTATAATTTGAACAATCTTGGTAGGGGTCCACTAGATGAAGCTTCATACCAAATATATAAGACCTGGGCCTTGTGGTTTCAGAGAAGAAGATTTTTAAAAATTTTCCCTATATAAGCCAATGTAAAAGCAAAGGGCCCCGTGGCGGGGGCATTTTTGTCCCAGCACTAAAATTTGAACAATCTTGGTAGGGGTCCACTAGATGAAGCTTCATACCAAATATCAAAGTCCTGGGCCTTGTGGTTTCAGAAAAGAAAACTTTTAAAGATTTTCCCTATATAAGCCCATGTAAAACCAAAGGGCCCCGTGGCGGGGGCATTTTTTGTCCCAGCACTAAAATTTGAACAATCTTGGTAGGGGTCCACTAGATGAAGCTTCATACCAAATATCAAAGACCTGGGCCTTGTGGTTTCAGAGAAGAAGATTTTTTAAGATTTTCCCTATGGGTGGGTTTCAAAAAAATGAAGCAAAAGTGTGACATTGAGGTCAAAAATTAAAATATCTTTCAGCTGATTAATTTTGCTGTCTGTTTTTTCGATGGATGTCAAAGTGTCAGAAATTAATAGTTTACACTGTGTTTGAGCATTATTTTTTTTGGAATTTCTATGTTTCTAGTATATTTTGCTGTTTATTTTCAAAACATGGTATGCACCTAGTAAATAGCACTGCATTCTTTTCACATATTTTTTCATTAATATTTATATATATTTTGATGAAACATATATTGGAGCATAAGTCTATGTCATTGCTTTTAATTGTTAATGCGAAAAAAAAAAATTCTGTCATTTTTTGATATATTTTACACTGAATTAGGTATATCTACCCATAAAAGTTTTTTCATTCATTTGAATATTTCAAATATTCATAAATAAATACAATTTTGTTAAAATTCAATACATTTTTAAATCACATTTCAAATTTCGTTTCGATCTAAGCATTATTTCATGAAAAAACAGCCTTTAAAAATTTGCCTATTTTTGCTGCATTTCGTTGCACTTGGGACAAAAACAGTCTTTCTGGATTTCTCTAGCACTGCATTTTTTCACTTATAATTTTTTCATAAATATTTATGTATATTTTGATGAAACATATATTGGGGCATAAGTCTATGTCATTAATTTTAGTGGTTACAGCGAATTTTATTTTTTTCAGTCAGTTTTTGGTAAAGTTTATACTGAATTTGGGTATATCTATCAATAAAAGTTTTATAATCACTCGAATAGTTCAAAAATTCATAAAACAATACTATTTTGTTAAACTTCGATACATTTTTAAATCACATTTCAAATTTCGTTTCGATCTAAGCATTATTTCATGAAAAAATAGCCTTTGAAAATTTGCCTATTTTTGCGGCATTTCGTTGCACTTGGGACAAAAACAGTCTTTCTGGATTTCTCTAGCACTGCATTTTTTCACTTATTTTTTCATTAATATTTATGTATATTTTGATGAAACATATATTGGGGCATAAGTCTATGTCATTAATTTTAGTGGTTACAGTGAAAAATGTTTTTTCAGTCAGTTTTGGATAACGTTTATACTGAATTGGGTATATCTATCAATAAAAGTTTTATAATCACTCGAATAGTTCAAATATTCATAAAACAATACTATTTTGTTAAACTTCGATACATTTTTAAATCACATTTCAAATTCCGTTTCGATCTAAGCATTATTTCATGAAAAAAATAGCCTTTGAAAATTTGCCTATTTTTGCCGCATTTCGTTGCACTTGGGACAAAAACAGTCTTTCTGGATTTCTCTAGCACTGCACTTTTTCACTTATTTTTACATTAATATTTATGTATATTTTGATGAAACATATATTGGGGCATTTTTTTTCACTTTCAGTTCTTTACATTTTTGCTTTAAAGCAGGGTTTGTTTTCAGTTTTTGTCTATATTTTCTTGATCGCTCCGTTGATGTGGCTGGAGCTGTATTATTTTTCTTTTTTTCCTGGCTTGTATCAACTGATTTTCTTCCAAAAGGAAGCTTCACCACTAATTTTCTCATACTAATAGAGTTCCTGTGTAAAAAAGTAGTTCTAGCTTTAACAATGTACATTTTAAGATTTTTTGTCCCAAGTGCAACGTTTGAAGGTTAGTTGAAAATGGCCTCTTAAATGACCTCCAACAGACATTTTAAGATAAAGTTTTGATTGATTTTACATCTGCTTTTATGAAAAAATATTTTTCAAACAAAGATTGTGCTACAATGTTCTTGTTTTGAAAATAAAATTCTTTTGAAAATGTATATTAGTTAAAAAATCCACTTTTCTTTAAATATTTTCTAAAAATGCTTATTGCAGACTTTAAAATTCATAAATTGTTAAAATATATGATTTAACAGTAAGGAAAAAATGATTACATTGAAGAACAAGTCTATTGTTTAGCATTAATATTGCAAACATTAAACATGTAAAAATGCGTTGCACTTGGGACATCACTTTTGGCAACCTGTAGGAAGCCAGTGCCTCACTACAAGTAAAGGATTGCTTTAGATGGCTTCCTCCTGACTTGCTGACCTGAAAGATAGATAAAAATGATATGTTACACAGGTTATGCTCGTATGATAGATCTAAAACTTCCAAACGTTGCACTTGGGACAAAGCTGGGTAACAGATTAAAGCAGCTGTTTTCTGAAATGTTGTGCAGTGTAGTAGCTATATAATGGCCGATTATTAATCTTGAAACATTATACTGTGTTATTTACAACTAGCAATGCATCTAGTGATTATGATGTGAGATATATTTTTTATGAAAGTTCAACATTTGTTAAATTTGGTATAATTTTTTTTGGGGGGGTGTCAACATTGTATATTATGTTTGGACATGTAAACATAGCCAAAACACACGTAAATTAGATTGAAAATGCAACTATGTAATGGTTTTTGGCATCCAGGGTGTTTTTGTGATAAAACTGGCCATATTTTATCTTTTATATCCGTTTGAAAATCATGTAAGATTCAAAATGTCACGCTAAAAACGTTGCGATTGGGACATTTTTGGGTATATTTTCTTGCATAACTTTTGACTGCATCAATCTTTTTTGATGAAATTTTCTGTGAAGTTTAACACCCATATACCACACAATTTGTACACAAACAAACCCTTATAAGTAGAACACTATTCAGCCAAGCTTGAATAATAAAAAATGAGTAAAAAAGCTTCATTTTTTTGAAACCCACCCCTATATAAGCCTATGTAAAACCAAAGGGCCCCGGGGCGGGGGCATTTTTGGCCCCAGCACTGTAATTTGAACAATCTTGGTAGGGGTCAACTAGATGAAGCTTCATACCAAATATCAAAGACCTGGGCCTTGTGGTTTCAGAGAAGAAGATTTTTAAAGATTTTCCCTATATAAGCCAATGTAAAACCAAAGGGCCCCGTGGCGGGGGCATTTTTTGTCCCAGCACTATAATTTGAACAATCTTGGTAGGGGTCCACTAGATGAAGCTTCATACCAAATATCAAAGTCCTGGGCCTTGTGGTTTCAGAGTAGAAGATTTTTGAAGATTTTCCCTATATAAGCCTATGTAAAACCAAAGGGCCCTGGGGCGGGGGCATTTTTGGCCCCAGCACTATAATTTGAACAATCTTGGTAGGGGTCCACTAGATGAAGCTTCATACCAAATATCAAAGACCTGGGCCTTGTGGTTTCAGAGAAGAAGATTTTTAAAGATTTTCCCTATATAAGCCAATGTAAAACCAAAGGGCCCCGTGGCGGGGGCATTTTTCGTCCCAGCACTCAAATTTGAACAATCTTGGTAGGGGTCCACTAGATGAAGCTTCATACCAAATATCAAAGTCCTGGGCCTTGTGGTTTCAGAGAAGAAGATTTTTAAAGATTTTCCCTATATAAGCCTATGTAAAACCAAAGGGCCCCCGTGCGGGGGCATTTTTGGCCCCAGCACTATAATTTGAACAATCTTGGTAGGGGTCCACTAGATGAAGCTTCATACCAAATAACAAAGACCTGGGCCTTGTGGTTTCAGAGAAGAAGATTTTTTAAGTTTTTGGTGAAAAAAATCTGTTTTTGGCTCCTGTGACCTAGATGTGCAACGGACCGGAACCATTTGACCCATATTCAAATTTGACCGAGATATTGTCATGATGATCATTCTGAGCAAGTTTGATTAAGATTGGACCAAAATTGTGGCCCCTAGGGTGTTCACAAGGTTTTTATATGATTTGACCCGCTGACCTACTTTTTAACCCGATATGACCCATATTCGAACTGGACTGAAATATTGTCACAATGGTCATTCTGAGCAAGTTTCATGATAATTGGACCAAAACAGTGGCCTTCAGAGTGTTCACAAGGTTTTTCTATGATTTGACCTACTGACCTACTTTTTGACCGGACATGACCCATATTCGAACTTGACCAAGATATTGTCATGATGATCATTCTGAGCAAGTTTGATTATGATTGGACCAAAATTGTGGCCTCTAGGGTGTTCACAAGGTTTTTCTATGATTTGACCCGCTGACCTACTTTTTAAGCCGACATGATCCATATTCAAACTTCACTAAAATATTGTCACAATGATCATTCTGAGCAAGTTTGATGATGATTGGACCAAAATTGTGGCCTCTCGAGTGTTCACAAGGTTTTTCTATGATTTGACCTACTGACCTACTTTTTTACCCGACATGACCCAAATTCGAACTTGACCGAGATATTGTCATGATTATCATTCTGAGCAAGTTTGATGATAATTGGACCAAAACTGTGGCCTCTAGTGTGTTCACAAGAAAAAGTTTACGCACGGACGACGCACGACGCACGACGGACGACGCACGACGACGCCGGACATCTTACTGTCACAAAAGCTCACCATGACCTTCGGTCAGGTGAGCTAAAAATGCAGACGGAATGGCAAACAGTGTAGACCCTGATCAGACTGCTCCTTCAGGAGCAGTCTTATCTGGGTCTGCACTGTTTGATAAGGCCTGTCTGTCCCAATACTTAGGATCATTACGGTAGCTTCTACTAGGTGCCCAGTGCAAGTCTTATAAGCAACGGCATTCAGTCCAATGTTTATCTGTATATCACCAGTGATGATTCTATTTCATTTATTTTACAGGGAAATATAGGCTGCATTATCAATGCAAAAATAGCCTGTATTTTCCAAATTTAGAGACATTTTTCACAATCCTGTCAATTTATCAACAACTGGGATGACTATTTCCAAACTCCACAGATACAGGTGGTTTCCCAAAAGAAGGGATAAAATCAATGAAATTGGCCCTTGGACAGGAAAACAAACCTGTCACATTCCACCCTATATTGATCTCGCAAAGCGGAGTGGGGATTATTGGAATGGCCTTCGTCTGTCTGTCCATGATATGTCTGTCAGTAACACTTTCTTGTCTACTCCATATCTCCTGAAACATTTTGATAGATTTTTATTAAACTTTGTTAAAACATTTTTTTCAGTGAGCTGATGTGCAGAACCCATAAATGAACCATGCCGACTCAAGGTCACAGTTGAAGGTCACGAGTTTGAAACTTTGAATTTTTGTGCGCGTTCCATATCTCCTTTACCCCTGGAAGGATTTTCATTAAACTTTGGTCAAATATCCCCCTCAGTGAACTGATATGCAGAACCCATAAATAAACCCTGTCGACTCAAGGTTAAGGTCACGGTTTAGGTCATGAGTTTGAAACTGCACTGTCTGTTCTGTATCTCCTTTACCCCTGGAAGGATTTTCATTAAATTTTGGTCAAATATACCCCTGAGTAAGCTGGTGTGTAGAACCCGTATATAAACTATGCTGACTTAAGGTCAAGGTCACAGCTTAAGGTCATGAGTTTGAAACTTTGAATTTCGTGTCCATTCCATATCTCCGAAACCCCTGGAAAGATTTTCATTAAACTTTGGCCGAATATCCCACAAAATTGGAAGCAGCGTCTCCAAACTGACCTATACAGTGTTGATGGGGACGTTAAACCTCAAATCGAACAAAAACAAACAAACTCATTAAGCTGTGCAAGACCCATAAATATGTGTGTTTTGGAGGTTGACAGCCCAGTCAACATTACTTAGGTCATTTTTGAGTTGGTCAATTTACCCATCCACACTTTTCCTGGGTAAGCTAATACGTAAGTGGTTAACCAGTACAGTGTACATTCTTTCGCCAGAAACTGACAACTGCCCTTCTTGAATCAGCGGAAGGGAGAAAATTACTGTGGAAAAGATTTCATGATCAATCTCCGTGAAAGGATGTTGCCGACCCCGGTAGGTATCGAACCTGCGTCCTTATGATCACAAGCATCAGGCTGAGCTACCGAGGCCGGCCAACCCATAAATAAACCATTATGACTCAAGGATTTTATATAACTCTGGTCAAATATCCCCCTCATTGAGCGGATGTGCAGAACCCATAAATTAACCATGCCAACTCAAGGTCAAGGTCACAAGGTTGAGCCTTGTTATAAAAGTGTGGCGGGGGATTTGGCTGTCCCTCAGGCTGCTTTCTTGTTTTGTTTGATTTGGAGTTTAATGGTCCAGCCAACACTATTTAGGTCATATCAAGCTAGTCGGTTTACCTATTTACCTATTAATTGTGTTTGATTTGAGGTTTAACGTCACCGTCAACACTGTAAAAGTCATTTTGGAGACTTTGCTTCCAATTTTGTGGGACTTTTACCCCGACACTGAGATGAAATGAAATCTCAATCCCTGCCGCCCAATTAAAACCAATAAGGCTTATAAGCATGGAAGGACTGACTCGTACTGCATTGCCTGGGCAGGCTTAGATCCTCTAAGCAGCTTACAAGTACACGTGTGTGTGTCGGTTTCAGCTCTGCGTGGAAGCATCATGCAGCCCATCCATTTCTTCAAGCCCCGATGGGCGGGGGTTTATCGGTTTACCTATTCACACTTCCTGGGCAGGATTGTACGTAAGGGGTTAACCAGAACATTGCAAATTCTTTCGCCCAGAAACCGACAAGTGGCATTTAAAGATCAATCTCCAGGAAAGAGTGTTGCCGACCCCGGCAGGTACCCATATCATATCACAACACTGACAACTGGCATTTATTCACAATGTGATCAACTGTATGCGGCTTGTGTCACTGAAAAGGATACAAAAAAGAGGAGAACTTGGTGGTGTTTCACTGCTCCTATCAGTCCATTAAGAGCAATGAGAAACAGAAACACTCCACAAGCAATTATCCATCCAATTAACCCTAGGCTGGTGATAACTGATGCAATACGTGAATAGGCAGCTACTCCAATCAAAATAAATGAAACAACCTGAAAATAGAAAACAATAGGACCATGATGGCCCTGGATCACTCACCTGATCCATAGAGTTACATCTTATATAGAGAGTATCTTTAAGTGGGCCCCGGGGAGGGCTATTATTGGCCCCAGGACTAATGTGCATAATGTTGAGGGGGGTCTAAAAGGTGAAGCTTCATACCAAATATCAACAAAGGCTATACATGTAATTTGAACAATCTTGACAAAGGTCCACTAGATGAAGCTACACACAAAATATCAAAGACCTGGGCCTTGCGGTTTCAGAGAAGAAGATTTTTTAAAGATATTCCCTACATAAGCCTATGTAAAACCAAATGGCCCCAGAGCGGGGGCATTTTTGGCCCAAGAGCTATAATTTAAACAATCTTGATAGAGGTCCACTAGATGAAGCTTCACACCAAATATCAAAGACCTGGGCCTTGCTGTTTCAGAGAAGAAGATTTTCAAAATTACCTTTATGCAAGTCTCTGTAAATCCAAAGGACCCTGGGGTGGGGGCATTTGTGGCCTGAGGGCTAGAATTTGAACAATCTTGGTAGAGGTCCACTAGATGAAGCTCCATACCAAATATCAAAGACCTGGGCCTTGTAGTTTCAGAGAAGGAGATTTTTAAAGATTTCCCTATATAAGTCTATGTAAAACCAAAGGGTCTCAGGGCGGGAGCATTTTTGGCCCCAGGGCTATAATTTGCACAATCTTGCTAAAGGTCCACTAGATGAAATTTCACACCAAATATCAAAGATCTAGGCCTTGTGGTTTCACAGAAGAAATTTTTACACATTTTCCTGATATTGGTCTATGTAAAACTAAAGGGCCGTAAAACCAAAACCAAAAAAAAAAATGTAAAACTAAAGGGTCCCGGAACGGGGGCATTTTTGGTCTCTGGGCTACATTTTTGGTCTCTGTGCTATAAATTGTACAATCTTGATAGAGGTCCACTAGATGCAGCTTCTTACCAAATATCAAAGACCTAGGTCTTGTGGTTTCAGATGAGAAAATTTTTAAAGATACTCCCTATATAAGATTATGTAAAATTTAATTTTTTAAATTAAAATTCGTTTCAATAGAATACTTACCAGTACATTCAATGATAGCATATTACTGTACTTCCCGCAAGATTTTTGGCCGGACGCCCGGTACCGTGTGTGCCTCTCAAGGAGGAAACCTCCAACAACAAGAGAGCAATGTCACATGACTTCCTGTGACACTTCAGAATTTTTCCAAAATAAACGGAATATAAGAATTGGAGGGGAACCAGGGAGGCGGGCATTCAGATTGAATGTACTGGTAAGTATTCTATTGAAACGAATTTTAATTTAAAAAATTAAATTTCAATACGAATACTTTAACCAGTACATTCAATGATAGCAGAATAAAGGTTGGTGGGATGGAAATTCTCCCACAAGAAAACACCCGTACCGAAGCGTTGGGCCACTTCAGAGATTGCTCTTTAATAAACTTAGAAAATAATGGTCCAAAGAAATTTAAAGGAATAATTTTCCTAAATTTCCACCATTTCAATCTCTGAATATCCATGGCATCAGACACTATCTAATCACCTGTTTACGGTTATGGTCCAGGCATCAGATAGGAATGATCCTGATTAGCAGCTGTGACTGGAAGAACCGACGTCTCCCCCCACCACTTTTTGGGCTGTGACCACAGGGCCCAAAAGCAGAAGATTCTGAGACTGTTTTAGGAGATCTCTGAGATAAAACTTTGCAAACACATATAGGTTTGACCAAACAGCAGCTATGATTACCTCTTCAAGAGGTATATACTAAAATATGCCCAAGAAGTAGCTAATGCCCAAACTTCATGGGCTCTAATGTTTAGCAAACTTAATTTTCTCTTAGATAAATCTTGTAAGCTAATCTAATCACAGAAGAGATCCATCCAGAGATAGAACCCTAGTTAATATGATGATCTCCTTCGATAGGAAGAAAGACACTTTTCCTGCCCTTTCTTAAAGATTCTGTCTTTTTGACATAACATTTAAGCGCTCTAGTAGGACAAAGGAACCTGTTAAAGTCTTTCCTATTTACAGATTTAGCAAAATTTGGAAACAAAATATCATCTGGACATTTAGATGGAAATAAGTTTAAGGTAGAAAACCTGGCTTAGTTCTGAAAGAGACAGAACCGTTTGACTTGTTGAATCTGATATGTTCTGAGTCAACCGAGAATACATGAATCTCACTAACTCTGCTCGCTGTAGTCATAGCTAGTAAGAACACAGTCTTCGGTGTGAGATTTAATAAGGAAGCTTTATGTAAAGGTTCAAATGGTTCTTTACATAAAGAAAAAAGAACGCAGGCTAAGTCCCATTTAGGAAACTGGTCTCTTTAATTCAAGAGCTTTTATAAGTTCAGAAATGATAGGGTCAGACCCAACATTTGTGCAGACTTGAACTTTAAAGTATTAGAAATCATAGCTCTATAGCCTTTCACAGTACTGATTTGACAATTTTAACTTCAAATTGGTAGAGTAAGAAGTGTGCTACATTTGAAGCAGAGGCCTTGTCAGGGGTGATTTTCCTTTTACGACACCAACTGGTATACGCCCCATTTTGTCCCATATACCTTCCTGTAGAAGGTCTCATACACCTTCCTGTAGAAGGTCTCATACACCTTCCTGTAGAAGGTCTCATACACCTTCCTGTAGAAGGTCTTCTTGCTTTAGAAACGTGATCGGCAACTTTTCCCGAAAATTTCTATCTGTAATGGATCGTTTGATAAGATCCAGGCGAGAACGACAGAGACTGGAAATTTTGAGGAGAAATCACGATCCTTCCGGTTTTTGAGTTAACAAACCGGGAATTATTGGTAGAGAATTAGGAGCTACTGACAGATGGAACAACTCCGGGAACCAAGTTCTCAGAGGTCAAAAAGGAGCAGTTTGAACTATCTTACACCGGTGTATGCGAATCTTGATAGAATTACTAGAATGATGTGAAAGGGAGAAAACGCATATGCGTGAATCCTTTCCCAATTCATGGACATAGCATCTATCGCTAGCGCATTGCTGTCCGTAACTGGGGACACCTACAACGGAAGTCTGTTGTTCAGACGTGTTGGAAATAGATAGATGTTTGAGTGCCCTGTCATCAGAAAAATTGCATTGCAAACTGACTGATACATGGACCATTCAGAGGATAATGTTTTGGACATCCTCGAGAGTCTGTCTTTTCCCGGATATGTGTCGGACTAAGAGAAATTGCTCTCTCGTGACACCAAAGATGGGTCTCCCATACCTCCATGCATAAAATTGGAGAGTGGGAACCGCCCTCGTGTTGGATGTAAGCCACAAGAGAAGACAAATTGTCTGTGGTTATCATCACTGACAAATTGGACAGAATGTGTTGACATTTTATGAGAGCTAGAAGAATGGCCTTCATCCTAGAAAGTTGATATGTTGCCAGACTCCATGACACATGAGTCCTTCCTGTTCCAAGTTTGCACCCCAGCCTGAACAACTCGCATCTGTGAAGGCTGTGAGCACTTGAGGAAGTTGTTTTAGAACAACCCCCTGAATAAATCTCTTCCTGTCAAACCACCATTTGAGATGATTTTTCATTTGATCTATGACCATATATTGTGTTCCAATGGAAACAAATGTGGTTTCCATTGGGCGAACAATGTCATCTGAAGGGGACGAAGATGCAGTCTGCCTAGAACCACAAACTGAGCAGATGCACTCAATTTCCCCAACAGGGAAAGAAACATTCTTGTGTGACAACAGCTTGTTTCAGAAACCAAGATACTAGGTGTAAAATACCTAGAACTCTGCCCCAAGGGAATTTCACAATATTGTCTTGGGTGACAAATTCCATCCCTATGAAAAAGAAGTTATGGGATGGAAGTAGTTCTGACTTCTCTTGATTGATGATGATGCTTAGAGATATGATCAATCTGAGAGAAAACTTCTGGTCCTTGATCAGATAGAGACGACACTGATTCCTGACAAGACAGTCGTCCTGATAAGGAAAAATAATGATTGCACGAACTCGTAGATATGTTGCTATGGTAACAATCAACCGAGTAAAGACTGAAAAACTCGTTGCCAGTCCAAAAGGAGAGCTATGAATTGAAACACTCGACCCTTCAGACAAAACCGGAGATACTTCCAAGAACGACACATGGATTGGTATGTGCAGGTATGCATCTGTCAGGTTCAGCGATATTGCCCAATCGTTTGGATAAATCGCAGTCGTGACCTTGTTTACTGTTTCCACACTGAATCACTGAAAAGACAAGAACTTGTTCAGTCTGGACAGATCGATTATCAGTCTTAATTTTCCGTTCTTTTGGAACCAAGAAAATTTGTGAGTAAAAACCGGGATCTTTCGGATTTATACTCTCCACTGCCCTCTTTGTAAGAGTTCCTGAACCTGTTCTTCTAGAGCGAGACTTTCTGACTGCTTGAAGAACTGTGGGAATGGGGAAAGTATTGGTTTTCTGTCGAACGGAATCTTGTAGCCATGCCTTACGACAGAAAGTACCCATTTGTCTGGAGTTACTTTCACCGACTCTACTGAAAAATGGCCCTGGCGTCCTCCTAACGGTAGATCCCTTAGAGGACATCGGAGAGCAAATTTCAGTGTCTTCTATCAGAGGAGGATTCTTTACGGGAGGAAATCGACATGCACCTTCTCGCACTGTCTCCGCCACGAGAAAACTTAGAATCACCCCTTTCACTCCAGACTGGTCCCTGACTAGGGGGAATGGATGGAAAAACTTTTTAGGATCTTGTTTCTTTTAGTACTCCGTAGAGTTCTGAAAGAAAACGTTTGAGATTGCGAAGTGCTAGGTATCGAGACCAATTCCGCAATCAGTTCCTGATGATGCTTTTCTTAATTAGCATTTTGAATTCTGTGATTTTACCACAAAAAGGGTATCTGCAGAAAAAAAAAGGTATAGATCTCAAACTGTCATTGGAAGCATATGTGAGAATCTTAGACCCAGAAATGGCCAACTCCCTCCTACATAACAGAAGTTCCACTGCCATAAGCACTGATAATTTGTAGAATGTTTGAGACAATTGACTAATGCCTCTACTAATCTACGAAGCATATTAGTGTCCATATCTTCAGATTGCATGGCACTAAACGCTGATGTTGCAAAAAAGTCTGCATAAGAATTGATGGATATAACGCTCCTAGTGTAACAATATTGATACTTTCAATATTGTTCTTTTAACATTTGTCCAACAGTATAAAAAGTTGTTCATAACAAGTGGCCACAGGTATACCGTAAAGGCATGCCCGCATTCTGCACTATCATGACTGACAGTTGATGGACAGTTTATGATCAGGTTTACTGTGGCTACTTTTATGACCAATATTTGAGTGACAATTAATGACTGCATTTTATGAGTCTATTTTTATGACCGGCTTTCTGATGGACAAGTCATGTCCATAAAGATTTTATGACCTGTTGGCTGTTCTGTATAAATACTGGGAGCTTCAGAGCAGTCAGCAGTGTTCAGGAAAGCTTGTAACCTGTAAGGTAACTTCTTACGGATCCGCTCACTCCTATCCGAACTGGGTAGTTTCTGTTGGAACCTGGGACTGAAAAATATTATTTGTTTACTTGTGCTAAAGTCAAGATAAAAACTATAAAACTTATTGTGTGTTTTTATTCGAAGTACTACACTAGGATTTTTGGTGCACGTGACACAAAGGATCACAGAAACTTCAGCCAGTGGCCGAAATATCAACGCAAATCTGGTGAGTAGAACATTTTTCACTTTGCTCTCTTTCTCTTCTTACAATGGCCGGTGTTGAAGAATTAGCAGTTATTTTTCAAACCTTTTCCAACCAAATAACGGGGCTTACTAATCAACTGTCAAATGCGACTAACAGTATTGGGTCTATTAGCTCGTCTTTAATTGTACCACCATATTCAGGTGACCCAAAAGAATTCCAAAATTGGATAAAAACAATCGAGAAACAAGCTCTTTTAGATAATCTGTCAGATGAAGGGATTAAACGATTAACATTCCGTTCAAGTAGAGAAGCTGTCTCAGATTTTATACAACGTTTTTTGCATGACTACCCTCAGGAAAACTGGGCTAGGTTAAAACAAGAATTAACTGCCCGATTTTGTGACGTCACTGACCAAATGCATGCATTTACCCTTCTGAGAAATGTACGGCAAAAAGTAGGGGAAAACGTCCAAATTTATGCCGAGAGGTTACTTACTTTAGGCAAAGATAGTTTTCCCCCAGACACTGATAGACAAACAGTCGAAAGACAATTAATAGGCTTCTTTGTAGATGGGTTGCTGCAAGATAGTCTCAAAATGAAATTAATGAGAGACAATCCAAATACTTTTCAAGCTGCAGTAAATACCGCCTTACAGGAACAAAATCTTAGGCGGAGATTCAACTTAAGAACAAATCAAGGTGAAACATTAGGTCGTAGGGATGTGCCAATGGAAGTCGATCATATGCGCCATTCACGCCCTCCAAGACATCAAGGGTCTGGGGATAGACCAAATCATTATCGAAGAGCACAACATATTCATGCTGTAAATCAAAATAACAGACCGCATAACAAAACAGGGGTAATCTGTTATAATTGCGGCAGACGGGGGCACTACAAACGCGAGTGCAGGGCCGAGCAAAATAATTCGGAAAACTAGAAAATCCTTTTTGCGCAGGGGCTGACAAAAAGGAGAAAACTGATTTAAATACACCTATATATAAAGTAGAGTTAAGTGGTAGTCCGAGTTCGTGTCTATTAAAAATTGAAAAACAGAAATTAAGAGCACTAGTTGATAGTGGTGCCGAGATCAGTCTTATGCATGTACGTGTATTAAACAGGCTCCAAAACTAACCAAGAAATCTTTAAATTTACAATCTGTCAATGGAAGCCCACTTTCTGTCTTAGGCTGTGCAGACATTGATTTTGATATTAAAGGCACAAAACAAAAACATAATTTTTGCATTGTAGATAATATGAATAGAAATTTAATCTTGGGTCGTGATTGGATGACACAAAATGGTGTCAGGTTATATTTTGATTTGGGATGTCTACGGGTTGGCAAAATATATGCACCTCTAGAAGAAGACATACACATTGCTTCCATTGCACGTCTTACATCAAAGACGTTACTTAAGCCTCAAACATCAAAAATATGTTGGGCAAGAATTAAAAACAACACAGCTTTTCCATCATCTGAGACTTACCAAATTTCACCAGTAGAACAAGGCCACATTGCAAATGAACCAGGTCTCATGGTGACCAACTCAATTGGAAAGCTAAATAAGGCAAGAAAAATTCCAGTCTTTATTGTTAACAACACAAACAAATCTATTAATTTACGTAGAGGCAGTGTAGTAGGGAAAGTAACACTTGTTAAATCAGGGGAAATTGCCTCTGTGAGTAAATCCAATGACAATGAGGAGACATACAACTCCACTGACATCAACGTGCCTCCACAACATAGGGATGTTATTTCAAAATTGGTCGATGATAACTCAGATATATTTGCGTCAAAAGATTCCGATTTAGGGCACACTGATACCATTAAAATGAAAATAGATACTGGAAAAGAGCCCCCTATTAAGCTTAAGGCCTATAAAGCACCTTTAAACAACCGAAGAGTCATTGACAATGCCGTCAAGGAAATGTTGGATGCTGGGGTCATACGACGGTCCCGCTCACCTTGGTCATTTCCTGTGGTTATTGTAAATAAGAAAGATAACACTAAACGGTTTTGTGTAGATTTTAGGCAACTTAATAAAATCACCAAGAAAAATTCTTACCCTCTGCCTGTAATTGATGAAATTTTAGCCCTACTAGGGAAAGCGAAATATTTTACCACACTTGATTTGAAATCGGGATACTGGCAAGTTGCCATGGACGAATCTGACCGAGAAAAAACGGCATTTACCTGCCACGCCGGGTTATTTGAATTTAATGTTATGCCATTTGGCCTTGCAAATGCCCCTTCTATGTTTCAAGAACTCATGTCTGAGGTCCTACAAGGGTTTGACTTCTGTTTTGCATATATAGATGACATCTTGATTCATTCCAGCACTTTAGAGGAGCATTTCAATCACATTGAGCAAGTCTTTGGAAGATTAAGGCAACATGGTTTGAAGTTGAAACTTAAGAAATGTAATTTTGTTCAGAAAGAGACAAACTATCTGGGTTTTGTGATTGGGGAAAATGGCATTAAGCCAGATGCAGACAAGGTGGAAGCAATACGACGAATGCAAACTCCCACCACAGTCAAACATGTTCGAAGCTTTATCGGCATGTGCAGTTATTACCGGAGGTTCTTACCAAACTTCTCAGAAATTGCTTCCCCTTTAATAGCTCTTACAAAGAAACATGCAAGGTTTAACTGGACAAATGTATGTCAAACGGCTTTTGATGAACTGAAAAAGCATTTAACTAGCATTCCCTTATTGGCTTACCCCGACCTCAACCAACCATATATATTGTATACCGATGCCAGTGACAAAGCTATTGGTGCGTGTCTCACACAACCATGTGAATCTTCGAACAGCGTTATACCTGGTATAAAAGATGAGGTTCCCATCCATTTCCTTTCACACAAACTTAGTGACACCCAAACAAGGTGGTCGACTATTGAAAAAGAAGCGTTCGCAATCCACTTTGCCTTACAACGCCTTGACCACTATTTACACAATGCTGAGTTTGTGATACGTACTGATCACAAACCCCTTAAGTATCTTCTGGATGCGCCTATGCAGAATAGAAAAATACAGTTGTGGGCACTTGGTATTGCAGGGTACAATTGCAAGATAGAATATATTGCAGGCAAGGCTAACACGTGCGCTGACCTTCTTTCACGTCCTGTTGAAGCATACAACAGTGCTACAGCTGACACTGTTATAGAGCCCGATATTAATGACAATACCCTTGAAATAAATGCTCTGAATTCGAACGGCTTTGACCCTAAGGCGTTTGCAAGCTACACTGCTGAAATTGAAGATACTCATACACCCGAAAAGGGCTGCCTAGGCTTTGACATTGTTTCAGAACAAGATAAGGACACTGAGATATCTGCTGTTAAGACACTTTTAATAAACGGTAAGGCTGGTAAATCCCAAGAAAGGAAACACATTCTGCTTGAAGATGTCCTTTACTATATTAGTAGCCCGGATGACCAACCAATCCTAAGATTGTATGTGCCTCAAAATCTGAAGCAAAAAGTCCTATTACAATTTCATAATAACAATGGTCACATGGGGATCGACAAGACGTTTGATGCCATAGCTTCTAAGTACTACTGGCCTACCTTATACAAAGAAGTGGCAGAGTACGTTTCAAAATGTATAACATGTCAAAAGAGGGGTCTTAGGAAACAAAAACCATCACTACAAGAGACTGATAGTCCTCCATTTGCTTTTGCAAAGATCGGCTTAGACCTTTCAGGCCCATACCCAGTGACACTTTCAGGCAATAAGTATATAGCAACCTTTGTAGATTGGTACTCTGGTTGGCCAGAAGCGTTCCCAATTCCTGATAAGACAGGTGAAACAATTTCTCACCTACTTCTTGAAGAAATATTCCCACGTTACGGTACGTGCCTTCAAATTGTAACAGATAATGGCTCAGAATTTGAAAACAGGGTAGTAAATGAAACTCTGGAAGCTTTAAATATTGATCATGTAACAACGTCCTTCTATCATCCGCAAAGTAATGCCAAGGTAGAACGCTTTCATCGAACAATGCATGACATACTTTCCAAGCTGATAGATGATAATCTTAATAGGTGGGACCTTTATCTGAATCAAGCCCTAGCTGCAGTGAGATTTAATATAAGTGAATCCTCCAAATTTTCCCCTTATTTCCTCTTATATAACAGAGACGTGGTACTGCCTTTGGACAATTTGCTTCAACCTAGGCGAAAGTATCAAGGTGAAGAAACCCATAAGATTGCCCTTGAACAACAACATAAAACATTTATGCTTGTGCACAAACATTTAAAACGGGCAAAACGAAGACAGGCAAAATATGCTGATCAAAACAGCAAAGATACCTCATTTAACATAGGGGACCCTGTATACTATAAGAATTTCCGCAAGACCAGCAAACTGCAAAGCAACTGGCGCCCTTATTTCCGTATAATTGAACAGAAAGGACCAGTAAGCTTTGTTATCAAGGATCAGTTGAGTGGGCAGACAGTAAAAGTCCATGCTGAACAATTGCGGTTAGCAAATATCGAAGAATGGGAAATCCCCAAAGACAATTTAGGTAGAACTTTAAGGCGAGCTACTTATGTGGTTCCTCCCAATGATCCAGATTCTAGCTCATCTGATGAGTCAGAAATGGAGCAAGAACCCACTCAGAAAATGATAAAAAGACGTAGACAAGAAAGAGACGCTTCCACAGATGAGGATGACATTCCTCTAATGGAACTATCGAAACGGCTCAAAGAAAGCGATGCCAGAAATAAGGTAGTTGAAAATACTGATGAACTCTCATCAGGCCCGGTGTTAGATGATTCGAACCCAGAATCTGATGGGTCTTACATCAGTGATGACAAAATGTCAGTAAATGCATTAATTGGAAATCTTAAGAAACCAAAGACACGCAGTCAAAGCAAGCAAAAGTCGAAACAAAAGACTGACAAAGATAGGAACATGAAAGATTTACTTTTGGCAGTAGCTGGCCTTTTAGACAAAGATTAACATTTTTGTGTTTTATTTTATTGCAGAATAAACATGCGTCTCTCTCTAATGCTACTATTTTATGGCCTCAGCGAATCAGTTTTGGTCAAAAGAAATGTTGTCTTTCAAAAATTAAATGAAATTACCACAACCAGATCAAGATGGCTCGTTACATTTGTAATTGACCTTAACCCCTATGAACAATTTTTAACAAAGTTGGAAAATGACTTTGCAACAGTTGAGGAATCGCTCGGAACTATAGAGAAAATGTTCGCGGCAACAAATTCAAGGGGATTCCTTCATCCCGAAACGTTCTTTATTGGAGCTCTCGATAATTTCAGACAGGAACTACAATCACTAAAATTTTCAGAGGCTCATCTTAAAAACATGTTTGCAACTGTTAAATCACTAAAGGTGAGGAATAAAAGATCTATATTGCCATTCATTGGCTCAGCATTAAGTTTTTTGTTTGGAACAGTTTCAGAACAAGATCTAGGCTCAATCAGACGTAACGTAAAAACATTAAGCGAAAATCAAAATAGGATAGCACATGTCGTAAAGGACAGCTTGACCATATTGAATTCAACACGAACAGCAGTTGGGGAAAATCGTAAAACCATAAACACGTTAACTGACGCTTTACAAACACTTGAGGATAAAATGGACAAGGAAAAAGATGTACTTATTAAGAGTATAACTGAACTGGCTTCTTTCACTCAAGCCTATGCACAAATGGATAGGCTAACGGCCGCTCTAAAAGGAATTTTACACAAAGCCCAGTTAGATATGGAACATCTTCAAAGCCAACTTAATATGCTTTCATTAGGTCACTTATCTCCCATTACAGTAACGCCAGATGAATTCAGGCGAGTATTGGAGGAAATTCAAACCCATTTACCATTTTATTTAAAGCTACCGAGCGATCCAGAAACAAACTTATGGGACTTCTATAACATTCTAACCTGCCGCACAGTCTTAGATAAAAATCACATTTATATTGTGGTATCTGTTCCCTTACTTGATGAAAACTCTAAATATGAAATCTATAAAGTCCACAATCTCCCAATACCACTTAATACTTCTTCTAAAGCCCAAGGCTTGGGCATGATGGCTAAATACTCCTTGGAATCCCATGCTATTGCTGTTAATGGAGATAAAAGCAAATATGTATTATTAAACGATTACGAACTCCAACATTGTGCAAACCCTTTGCAAACATTTTGCAAAATTGAGAGTCCTATTTATCCAATTAACCTTAGTGAGTTATGTATCGTTGCTTTGTATTTAGACAATAAGGACAGCATAAATAACTTTTGCAAAACCGTAATCTTCAAACAAGCCTTTAGCACATTATCTAGTTAATGGAATATGGATTATAGCTACTACTAAGTCATTACAATTTACCGTTGTTTGTCAAGAATCAAACCTACGAGATTCTACAGTAAAGGTCAATCCGCCGCTGGGTATTGTAAAACTACCTATTTCATGCACTGCGTCTAATAATTACTTATACCTCCCAGCATTTTATCAAAACGAATCGAAGTATGAAATCTATGACCCATTTGATGATATCACTGCCATTTTCAACATTTCTGAAATTAATTTATGGAAACCTCTGACATCAAAGTTACCCAATTTCAATGTCACGTTATTGCCTAAACATTTGAAATCTTTAAATAACATCCCCATGGACGGTCTCATAAAAGAGCTTGATTCTCTAAATGCAATCTTACCTGATGATTCGGGGAACATTTCTGTGTGGGTCTGGTTCTTAATTGGCATTGGAGCTTTAATACTTATCCTCGTTATTCTCTTTTGGTTGAAAAGGGTTAAGCAAATAAAAAGTTTTGGGTTGGCCAAAGAAAAGAGTAGCATTGTGAGATCTGTGACGCTTGCTGGACGACGAGTGATGCCCAACGATGTTGGCTCTGGCGAAGGTCACGAGGGAAGGACGGTAGAATTACCTTCCGCACCACTATTAGTTACTGATACCAACACCAGCACAAATGTAGAGGAACTTAAGACAATGTATCCCAAATTAGATTTATTAACTGTAAAGTCATAAATGTGTATCAACAGAATCACTATAATTAAGAATGAAGTCCTTGGTGTCAACCTTAAGTTGCACTAGGGTGAAGAAGAAAAAAAAAAAAAAAAAGAACATAAAGTCCTTTGTGTTTAACCTGAAGTTGCGCGAAGGTGAAGAAAATAAATTCTATAAGTTCCTAAATATATTTAACAGTAGTACATTCTTGTACTCCGACTTTGGATGCTTCTTTTCTGGTCGCAGGATAAACCAATTATGCAACGGGAGTATGCAAGGAGCTGTTCAGATGAACCTTGGCCTACTTCTATGGTTAAGAACCAGTATTGCCTGGACAATACGGAGGAGGACACCATTTACAAACCCAATGTAAAACATCGGGTACCTTTCATCGACATCCCGGAGAAGCTGACAATAACAGAAAGGAGAGCAGACAAGTCTTCAACAAACCGAAAGAAATGTCAAAACTGTTGGATGTGTCGTCATCGACTGATGATTCCCGGCGATGGACTGGGGATGGAGGATGAATTCTCACCTCTTAGACACCGCGTGACAGAAAAGAAGAAGACTGTTGTTAAATGACAGACTATATTTCTCATGTGTTAGAGGAATACTATCGTTAATGTGTTCTTTCCTCTAAATGACATTAATACATATGTGTTTTAATTCTGAGATGACTTTTGTACCGGAATAATGAAATTATTCTATCAAGCAAATAACATTATATGACTGTTGACTGATTTTTGTATAATTCTTATCACTTATGTTAACATGTTAAAAATTTAACTTCTGAAAAAAAAAAAATAATAAGAAGGGAAGGAGTGTAACAATATTGATACTTTCAATATTGTTCTTTTAACATTTGTCCAACAGTATAAAAAGTTGTTCATAACAAGTGGCCACAGGTATACCGTAAAGGCATGCCCGCATTCTGCACTATCATGACTGACAGTTGATGGACAGTTTATGATCAGGTTTACTGTGGCTACTTTTATGACCAATATTTGAGTGACAATTAATGACTGCATTTTATGAGTCTATTTTTATGACCGGCTTTCTGATGGACAAGTCATGTCCATAAAGATTTTATGACCTGTTGGCTGTTCTGTATAAATACTGGGAGCTTCAGAGCAGTCAGCAGTGTTCAGGAAAGCTTGTAACCTGTAAGGTAACTTCTTACGGATCCGCTCACTCCTATCCGAACTGGGTAGTTTCTGTTGGAACCTGGGACTGAAAAATATTATTTGTTTACTTGTGCTAAAGTCAAGATAAAAACTATAAAACTTATTGTGTGTTTTTATTCGAAGTACTACACTAGCATGACGTTCCATCGTTTCAAGAAAATTTGGATGAACATTGACAGCTCCAGAAGAAGACAAATCCAGCTTCGATGCATCTTTGTCTATTTTTTGGAACACTTGAAGGAAATTGTTCATTATGAAGTTAGTAAAACTTCATATGAGTACCTAGCTCCTTATCTAGGTTAATGGGTGCCACCCAACAAGGTTCCAATTTAACCTTGTCAGTAACATGTGACTGAACAAGATTAAGAATATCTTTTGCCAACTGAGACTGGGGTAAAGTTGAAGACTCTTAATTCACAGAAGGATTAAGTAAGTCAATACCCAATCTAGGTTTGAAGGAGTCGAATACTCATTCTTCCGTGGACAAATAGAGACTGGAAGAAATCTGAAGACCTCTTCAATAGTCTCTGCATAAGATTTTTTTTTTTTTTTTTTCATCCTCATCATCAGAAATAACAGAACAGCTTTCAGAAAACTAAAGAGAAGAAGTTTTGTTCTTAACTCTAGTCGAGTTAGAGTGAACGGACTTCCTGGTCCGAGAGGTAACACTTCCCCTTCAAATTCATTATCAGTAACTGTCCCTGAAATAACATTCTGAATAATATTCCTCTCAGAAGAAAAAGAACAAGAATTTCGTCTTTTTTTTCCTTGCAGGGAGGAAGATCTACTAGACCGTCGGCGGTTTTCACGAAACCGTTTCCGACCTTTAGTGTGATGAAGACGTCTGGATCTCTTTCCTTCATGTGAATGAGACCTAGAACGATATCTACTTCTCTCCCACTATACGAATCTCTAGAGTGAGACCTATAGTGATGAGACTTCTTCCTCTAGGAATGTCTCCTATGTCTACCTCTGGAACGAGACACAGAAGAACTAGATTCAAAATTGAAACCTTGAAGAAAAAGATTCATCTGAGTCATAAATAGAAGATGAAACCCTTCTTCTTTGTCCCGGAGGTCTTTCTTATTTTGACCGGACCGGGATATTGGGACACCCGGTTCAAACCGGGATCCCGGTCCTAGACCTCGACCGGACCGGATCAATAAATTTCCGGACACCCGGTTATTAGTGTGACCCAGAAGTGTCCGGAAAACAGCTGTCTGACCAGAACAGTTCAGGAGACCTGAAACTTCATCCCCAGAGCCTTTATGAACGTCTTGATTTACCGACCGGGAATGACCGGGTAAGATCTCATGACTGGAAGAAGACTCTTCTGGTCGTTGGTTGCCTGGAGAAGGGATGTTTTCAAGTTCACACAACTGAATAATCCCTGAATGGCGACTTTCAGACCGGACATTTGACACAACGTCGTCAGCCCGGCCTGATGAATGTTTATCAGAACGAACGTTTGACACAACGTCGTCGGTTCGAACTGAAGGGACTTCCTCTGCCCCAGAGTCTAGATGACTGGAAACGTCATCATTTGCTTTCTTAGACACTTCGAAGAATGACGAAGAATACTGTCTTGTTTCTTGGCATCCTGGAAAGATAAGACCGCCTACGAATAGCAGAATACCAAGTATCAAGAGACAAATTTACACAAATATCACATTGTTGTCAAACTGCACTAGAGCAAGCAAGACAATAAGAGTGGATATCCACTGTCATTTGATACCACAAGAACCAAGCACATGTGGCATAACAAAGAAAAATAAAATGGAAAGAACTCACGTGATAGGAATTCACTAAGTCCAAATTAATCCAAATAATTAATAAAACTGTAGCACAAAACACAGTAAAATCCAGCGGGAGCACTTCCTTACGACCAATGGTAGAAGACAGCAAGACATAATGCCGATGTAAAAAGATTTGTTTGAGAACAAAACTGAAACACATCCACCAAGATGGCCGCAAGGAAAAATTCTGAAGTGTCACAGGAAGTCATGTGACATTGCTCTCTTGTTGTTGGAGGTTTCCTCCTTGAGAGGCACACACGGTACCGGGCGTCCGGCCAAAAATCTTGCGGGAAGTACAGTAATATGCTATCATTGAATGTACTGGTTACAGTATTCGTATTGAAACCAAAGGGCCCCGTAGCCGGGGCATTTTGCCCCAGGGCCATAATTTGAACAATCTTGGTAGAGGTCCACTAGATGAAGCTTCATACCGGGGCCTTGCGGTTTCAGAGAAAGAGATTTTTAAAGATTTTCCCTAAATAAGGCAATGTAAAACCGAAGGGCCCCAGAGCGGGGCATTTTTGCCCCAGTGCTATTATTTGAACAATCTTGGTAGAGGTCCACTAGATTTGAACAATCTTGGTAGAGGTCCACTAGATGAAGCTTCATACCAAATATCAAAGACCTGGGCCTTGCGGTTTCAGAGAAGAAGATTTTCCCCATATAAGCCTAGATGTAAAACCAAAGGGCCCCGGAGTGGGGGCATTTTTGGCCCCAGCACTATAATTTGAACAATCTTGGTAGGGGTCCACTAGATGAAGCTTCATACCAAACATCAAAGACCCGGGCCTTGCGGTTTCAGAGAAGAAGATTTTTAAAGATTTTCCCTATATAATCCTATGTAAAACCAAAGGGCCCTGGTGCAGGGGCATTTTTGGCCCCAGCACTATAATTTGAACAATCTTGGTAGGGGTCCACTAGATGAAGCTTCATACCAAATATCGAATAATTATGGCCTTCTGGTTTCTTAGAAGATTTTTTAATTTTTTAGTGAAAAAAATCTAGGCCTACTTCGACTTGAACCAAAGTTCCTACTATAGTAGATTCCAGAGACATGGGCAATTGCATTACCAGTCGAACACCCATGGTAGCTGTCTTGGTTAGGGCTGACTATCGATGCCAATTTTGACTATCACGACAGTATTGCTATCGTGGAAACTACTATCACGATACTATCACTATCGTGGCATACTATCACGATACTATCGTGATACTATCGGGTACTCTTATAAATGATTCCTAGATGGTATATGACACACATGAAAATGGCTAAGAGTGACAGAATGAGTTAGGAAAATTGCAATGGCCTAAAACTGTATGTTTATTGTGTGTTTCAATATCAGCATTCATTCCCTCGGGGCTACTTCAGAAAACCGTCATTCTGAGGCGGCACTTTATTTATCCCCACCGCCTTACAGAAGGACCAACCGCGTAAAAAATAGGAAGTGGCTATTGACAGCCGGCTGTCGATAGCGAATTCGCTATTGACAGCCGGCTGTCGATAGCGAATTCGCTATTGACAGCCAGCTAAGATATTGGATATATATACTTATATATAAATGAATATAATGTGATAAAAAACATGAATGCATAAATAAAAATGAAGTAATTATAGAATATTAAAGTGAACTATTAAATTTTTTTCATACAAATGAAAAATTTTCATCAGAATAATATGAACTATCAAAGTGTTCATTACACTTAAGGCATAAATGGTTGGAACTCTACAAGATGTAACTCCATGCTGTGGCTAAAATAAATAAATATTTTGTTTTATAGATTATTAAGAATCTCAATAAATAAATAAATAAAGGAGTCTAAATAATGTATATGCAATTATTTTTAGCTCGCCTGTACGGAGAACATGGAGAGCTATTGTTGTCACCTCGGTCGTCTGTGTGCACGTTTGCATTCCCATCACACTGTGTTAAGTTTTTCAAATGCTTATATCTCAACAGTCACTCATCACAGAGCACTCATATTTGGAACTTAAGTAAGTACCTGGGAGGGTCTTCTGAGGACGTCAAAATATATCTAGGCCACTGTGACCTATATTGCATGGTTCAGTGATTTTGCCCATTATCTCGAATACTATTTGATGGAGAAATGTCACACCTGGATTATTAGTTCCATGTGACCCGATAATTGACCATAAAATATATCTAGGCCACTGTGACCTATAATTCATGGTTCAGTGATTTTGCCTATTATCTTGAATACTAAATCTGATGGAGAAGTGTCATACCTGGGTTATTAGTTCCATGTGACCCCATGATTGACCTCAAAATATATCTAGGTCACTGTGACCTATATTTCATGGTTCAGTTATTTTGCCTACTATCTTGAATGCTATTTGATGTAGAAATGTCTCATCTCACCTGGATTATTAGTTTCATGTGATCTGATAGTTGACCTCAAAATATATCCAGGTCATTGTGACCTATATTTCATGGTTCAGTGATTTTGCCTATTTTCTCGAATACTATTTGATGAAGAAACATCAAACTTGGATTATTTATTCCATGTGACCCCATGATTGACATTGAATTATATCTAGGTCACTTTGACCTATATTTCATGGTTCAGTGATTTTGCCTGTTATCTTGAATACTATTTGATGTAGAAATGTCTCACCTGGATTATGAGTTCTGTGTTACCCGATGATTTACCTCAAAGTATATCTAGGTCATTGTGACCTACATTTCATGGGTCAGTGATTTTGCTTATTATATTGAATACTATTTTGATGGAGAAATGTTAAACCTGGGATATTACTTCAATGTAACCAGATGACTGACCACAATACATGTAGGTCAATGTGACCTATATTTCAAGATTCAGTGAGTCTGCCAAATATTTTGAATATTATTGTTTGGAGAAACTTCAATCCTGAATTATAAGTTTCATGTGACAGATGATTGACATAGAAATATATCTAGGTCAGTGTGACCTATTTTCATGGTTCAATGGTTTTGCCTTATATTTCAGACACAATTTGATTCTGAAATGTAATATCTGGAATAAATGTTCCATGTGACCTGATCATTGACTTCAAAATATATCTAGCTGAGTGTGAACAATATTTCATGGTTCAGTAGTTTTACCTTATATCTTGAAGGTGCGAAACAGGCGAGCTACATGTATGCTGTCATGCGACAGCTCTTGTTACTGTACAAGTTAGCAGATCACTTTTAAAATTTTGGATGTTGGCTATCGACAGCCGTCTGTCAATAACAACCGCCTTTCTTTTAATTCCAAAATTGGATAGATATACTAGGAGCTGCTAATCTGGAGCAATGTGTACAGCTGAGTATACGTGCACAAACGATAAGACATTTTCATGTCACACATGAGCCTTATCCCAACATACCAGAAGGCATATAAGAGCTCTGGAGAAGGAGTAACAAGATTACTTCTGGCATTAAAATATGTTATGGGTACGTGTTAGAATTGCCCAACAGATACCAGAAATGCCGGGTTAACACCAGTCCTCGGAAAGTTTATCTAAATATCTAGGTTTTCCTCCTTATCTAGAGCTGTGGTGCAGTTCAGTTCCACATTAGGCTTTTGTAACATTTTACTTAGCATTTAGTCTGAGAGACATTTAGACCTCTAAGTCCACCTTAGCATAAGCCTTACAAGGGAAAACTGATGTCCACACCAAGGCCCAGTTGTCTGATTCTCAGTAGACATGTATCTGTTCTTTAACCATTGACTAGACAAAATGGGTCTAGAGCTCTGAAGGAACGTTAAATGGGCTGGAAACAAATAACATTGTTTTGTTTGTTTGATTTGAAGTTTAATGTTCCCATCAACACTGTAAAGGTCATTTTAGAGACATTGCTTCCAATTCTGTGGGACTTTTATCGGATATTGAGTTGAAATTACACCTCAAGCCCTGCTTCCCAATGAAACCAATATGGTTTATAAGCATGGACAGGGTTTATAAGCATGGATGGGCTGACTCGCACCGCATTGCCTGGGCAGGCTTAGATCCTCTAAGAGGTTTACCAGTACTTGTGTGGGGGTCAGTTTCAGCTCTGTGGGAAGCATCATGCAGCCCATCTATTTCTTCAAGCGGGGGCTTAAATAACATTGTGGATTGTCCTATCTACATCTCCAACAGATCACTATTTACCATTGTTCTGATGATCATGACAACCCCTACCTTTTGAAAACAGTATAGATCCAGATCAGATGGCTTCTGCATAAGCCAACTGATCAGGATCTAAATGTTTGTTATTCAGTTTCTGAACCGGACAAATACATTATACATTGTGTATTCTGCAATTTATTTGGTTAATAGACAGAAATGGGTGTGGCAAAATTAATTCATTCAGCAGGACAATGGTTAATTGTTGTGGGTCTTGGAGTTTTACTATGTCAGTTTGTCCTGTAAAAGTGTTCGCTTTCCATATGCATGATTGGTCATGATGTGATGCATAGATAACTTGTGAAACAAGAGGGCCCTGTCAGGGCCCTGAATCGCTCACCTGAGTATCAGTGTCTCTATAATACCTTCTTGGCCCAAGGGCTTTAATTTGAACAAACTTGGTAGAGGTCCACTAGATGAAGCTTCATACCAAATATCAAAGACCTGGGCCTTCTGGTTTCAAACAAGAAGATTTTTAAAGGTTCTCCCTACATAAGTCTATGTAAATCTGGTGGGCCCCGGCGCGGGGGCATTTATGGCCCTAGGGCTATAATTTGAACAATCTTGGTAGATTTGTTTGTTTGATTTGAGGTTTAACGTCCCCGTCAACACTGTAAAGGTCATTTTGGAGACGTTGCTTCCAATTTTGTGGGACTTTTACCCGACATTGAGATGAAATGACATCTCAAGCCCTGTCGCCCAATGAAACCGATAGGGTTTATTAGCATGGACGGTCCGCACAATCTTGGTAGAGGTCCACTAGATAAAGCTTCATACCAAATATCAAAGACCTGGACCGTCTTGTTTCAGACAAGAAGATTTTTAAAGGTTTTCCCTATATATGCCTAAATAAAACCAGTGGGCCCAGGCACGGGGTGCATTTTTGGCCCCAGGACTATATTTTGAACAATCTTGGTAGAGGTCCACTAGATGAAGCTTCTGGTTTCAGACAAGAAGATTTTTAAATGTTTTCCCTATATAAGTCTATGTAAAACTGGTGGGCCCGATGCTTGGGCATCTTTGGCCCAAGGGCTATAATTTGAATAATCTTGGTAGAGGTCCACTTAATGAAGCTTCATACCAAATATCAAAGACCTGGACCATGCGGTTTCAGAGAAGAAGATTTTCAAAGTTTTCAGTAAAAACCTAGATCGGCAACGGACCGGAACAATTTGAACAACTTTGAAAGGGGACCACCTAAGGATCATTACTGTGAAGTTTGGCCAAAATACGATCAGTGGTTTAGGAGGAGATGTTGTTTGGAGAAATTGTTTAGGGCTGGACGGACGGACACATGCACTCATGGCCGCACGACGGAAAAAAGTGGTCCATAAGTTCACCTCGTCACTATGTGACAGGTGAGCTAAAAAGACACGGTTTTGACTTTTTCCCCATACAAAAGTCTATGCGACCAAATTTGACCTTGGCCTAAAATAGGTCAAGGTCATTCAGGAGTCATCATATGAACTAATTTTGATGGGCCCCAAGTCCCCAATGCCACATACCATGTTACATGATAATCGGCCCACTGGTTCCAGAGAAGAATATTTCTGAAGGGTTTTTACATTATATGGGCATTAGGCCATATTGGTCATGTGATTAAATTCATATTGATTAATTGTCATTTCCTTATTCTTAAAAACTTTCATATGAAATTTCGTTACAAATGGCTTTGTGGTTTCTGTGAAAAATAAGTTTTAATTCTCATATCTGAATGACCTCGAACAAAGGTCCAAGAATGACCTTGACCTTGAATACTTATGTAGTTTCATCCACCCATTTAGCTTACTGCATCTACTAATTTTCAGATCACAGGCTGAAATAGTTTCCAAAACATACACGGTTTTGACTTTTCCCCGTACAAAAGTCTATGCGACCAAATTTGACCTTGGCCTTAAATTGGTCAAGGTCATTCAAGGATCATCATTTGAACAAAATATGATGGACCTGAACCCCTAATGCTACATACCAAGTTTCAGGCCAATAAGCCCAATGGTTCTGGAGAAGAAGATTTTTGAAGGGTTTCTACCTTATATTGGCATGGCGACCATCTTGGTCACATGACCTGGACCCTGCAAACAAACTTTCGTCCCCCCATCCCATGGATGCTCCACATGAAATAGGACTCCAATCGGCCTTGGGGGTTTCAGAGGAGAAGATGTTTGAAAATGTTGACAGACAACAGACGACAGACAGACAACGGAGCCTTACCATACTATAAGCTCACCTATGAGCCTTTGGCTCAGGTGAGCTAAACACTCAGGAATTTCCGCCAACAATGGCCTCAGTCACAGGCAAAAAGTAAATATTTGTTTGCATTAAGAAGATAAATAAGGCTTCACAATATTCTTAGTCATAGAAATGATATGTATCAGAAAATAGACAGTCACTAAATCATTGGAACAGCTGGTAATATCACTATTTTAGCAGGTCCCATGGTAAAGACCAACTGATGGGATAATCACAGTACCTGAAACCAAACATAATAAATTATATTAAATAACCTGTCCATAAATGTTTATAAAGTAAAACATACAATAAATTTGTAATAACCCATTTTCATCAATTTAGTTTGCTGGCTGTCAATAGCGAATTCGCTATCGACAGCCGGCTGTCAATAGCGAATTCGCTATCGACAGCCGGCTGTCAATAGCGAATTCGCTATCGACAGCCGGCTGTCAATAGCGATCGCCTAAAAAATAACTTGCTGCTTCCAACATTTTAGGGAGTATATATGCCTATCAGTGATGGTTATCATAGCTTCAATACCTATGCACATACACCTTTACAATGTTTGAGATTTTCTGCTAGTGGAAACTGTCACATGTTGATTGTTATTGGATTGTTTGATGTTTACCGCCTGTGGTAAATTAATCTGTGTATTCAGTTTATTAGGTAACTGGATTAATCATTGCACAATATTACGTTATCACAGCAGGACATTTTAGCACCTATTTAAGGGCGACATGAATCTAACAACCTGCATTTAAACTTGAAAATACATATTTTTTTATTTGAAGATAGTATCAGAAGCTAGACGTTTTCATTTATCAATATGTACAGGGCTCGATCTGGGCACTCTGTGGACGTTGAGAGTGAAGTCCTTGCACACCAGACAGCTAAGTCAAGCAGCAATAATAATTCAAAGTTCTCCTGAAAAGGTTCCCACTTGGCTCTAGACCTTTCGGTCTGACCAGCTGACTGATGACGTCATCATCAATGCATTTGTGCACACCTGTCAAATAATCTGAGTCTTCTACATGTATATACGCACATGTACATGTTGTGCATTTCTCGAGAAGCATTTCTAATGAGGCCAGAAGGGCAGTTTAACAGTCTGGTCCTAATACTCATTAGCTAATAGCTATCATGTTTGTCGGACGTAGAAAGAGTCGCATATACAACATGTTAAACTGCTTAATACCGTTGTTTAGTATACATTGATATATGCAAATGGGTCAGCAAACAGCCAAAAAAAATAACTTCATACAAAAGATCAGCCTGTGCATCTAGCAAATGTTGTCAAAATTGATCAGGGGAATGACATTTGTCCCGGAAGCCATACTACGGAAGGCTCATTCAAACAGCAAACATTTACACATGACTGCGCAGGTTTCACTGTCATGTTTTCAAAATGTTGCATGCAACAACCGTGTGAGCAAACTATCATTGACGCTTTGTTATTAAAAGATGCGGGAAAATTTTTGACTGCCTAAACTGCACGTGCGAAAAATTACGGCGGGAAATTCATCGCAAAGCAAAACCATAATACTGTAATTATGTGCGACCAGCAAAGACTCAAGATCATGTATGTATGTGAAGGCATATTAGTCTGTCCTGATTACAGCTGCATGGATATCCTAAGCAAAACTGCTTGCGTTATTACACAACAGTAAAGGTACATTTTCAAAGTCTATTCAAGAAAAAAAAAACTATAAAAACTATCAAAACTATCAATAATTGAATGAACTATCGGCGATAGTTATCGATAGTCTAAAGTACCATCGATGCATTGCTATCGAGGCAGTCCCTATCGCGATGCATCGAACTATCGATGCATTGTTACACCCCTAGTCTTGGTACATTGCCTTGGAAACAAAATGGCTGCTTTGTTTTATTTTCTAAAAATTTGATATTCATTAGGTCATTATTCATCACCTAAGGATCATTCCTGTGAAGTTTGGTCAAAATCCGATCAGTGGTTTAGGAGGAGACATGTCGTTTGAAGAAAAAGTTTACGGATGGACGGACGCACTGACAAAAAGTGATCACAAAAGCTCACCTTGTCACTATGTGACAGGTGAGCTAAAAAAAAAACATGTCACCAAGCTGAACCCAGATTCATGTCTTTTCTTTTTTGTTGTTGTTGTTTTTATTGAAAACAAGGTAGATCCAAAATTTTGAAGCCAATTGATCAGGATCTGTACTACATTCCATTCTGCTTCTGAATCCATGGACATTGCTAACACTTATACAGACTTACAGGTGCCCAGCAGCCCAAGGTGCCTAAGTTTTGGCCTGAGCGCCTAAGTTTTGAATAAAAATGCATATTAACTTACTATAAAATTTGGATTTATGGTAGTATGGGCGCCTAAAGCAAAATTCTTAGTCTGTAACTCTGTATCCCTGGCAAAAAATTGAAATCATGCTACACATATGTCGTAGAAATCAGGGAGGAGTTTAGCTTATTGAAATATCCAGCATGGTGTGAGTTAATATACACTGCTCAAAACAATTAAAGGAGCAAACTTTTAAGCCTGTATAACATCACCGCTTGGCAATTTTCAAACAGGCACTATTTTAAAGTGACAACTCATAACAACGTTCATGCCAATGTCAGCTACAGCATGGATACCCCATAAAATGGCTGAAATTCGGCCTGGGGCATTCTGTTTGGGTCAGAAACATGTCAATCCTTCGGTTATGCATTATTTTGGGCTTCAAAGTGACTTCACATGGTGTTAGGCGGTTCTTGGAAGAAGTTGAGGTTGCTCAAGCTGTTGCTTTACACCCAAAGGATCATCGCTGAACTCTTTGATGTATCGAGAAGTGTTGTTGCCAGGCTATGGAGATACTACCACCTCCTGAGATGGGTGAGTTTACTAGACAAGAAGACTGCATGACATCACAAAGGGAAGATCAATATCTTCGAAATCTAGGGCTACGAAATCAGCAGTACACAACCAGAAGGCTACAAATCGATTACCAGCATGTAATTGGTCAAAGGATATCCAATGAAACAATATGTACATGTAACAAGTTGCCTGAAGGTGATCTGAGGGCCAGACGACCGGCAAGAGGGCCTTTTCTCACCAGGCAACATTGTGCACGGCGATATCAGTAGTTTGTCTAAGAACATCAGAACTGGTGATTCAGTTCTGTTCACGAATGAAAGCAGATTTCACCTGAGTGCATGTGATTGACGTGTTTTAGTCTGGAGATGGCCCGGAGAACGATACGAGAACTGCAGTATTCTGGGAACAGACAGATATGGAGCGGGGTCAGTGATGGTATGGATTGGAATTTCTTATGAAGGCCGAACAGACTTGTATGTGATAAAGGGAGGTACATCGACTACATTACGGTATCGAGATAAAATTCTAGATCCTATCGTGAGGCTTCTCGCTGGGGCAATCGGTGACAATTTCATTTTGATGCAGGATAATGCACGGCCCCATACTGCTAGAGTGTGCAAGGATTACCTAAACCTGATACTACTGAAGTAATGGGCTGGCCGGCACTTTCTCCTGACTTAAACCCAATAGAACATGTGTGGGACATTCTTTACAGACGTATCTCACAAGGTGATTAACCACCAATGACTATTCAAGAACTCACAAACATCCCTAGACATGAATGGGAAACACTAGCTTTACAAACTGTTCAAATTTGGTTTGTAGCATGCCTCGGCGATGCCAGAAGTGTTGTGCTGCTTGAGGTGGTCACATTACTGACAGGAAAAAGTGACTGCTTTGCACATGTCTATGACATTTGAAATAATCTGATGTTAAGATGGCAATTTCTCAAACATTTATGCAAATCCTTCTTTAACAGGTTACAGGCCATGATTTGTGAACTGGTTGCCAATGTTTGCCAGTTACTAGGCTCTCCAAACATAGAAGTTGATAGAACACAGGTCAGTGACACCGGGCAATAATAACGAGCAGGAGCATGGTCTCCTTTTTTTTAAAAGTGGGCAGATGTTCGCTAGGAGCCATTCTTTGGGGATTTCACCTGTAACGAGAGATTGTTGGAAAAGATGAGCAAAAACTGGACCAAACTCATTTGCTAGTTCTTTCAGGATTCTAGGACGAAGCTCATCAGGTCTGGTTCAAGGCTTCAAGTAACTTGATCACTCCCACAGAGGACACAATAATATTTTCCATGAAAGGGGCCGATCTTCTAGTCAATGGAACTTCGTTGGACTCAGTTTTATAAAACACATCACCGAATTGACCACCTAATTCCTCTGCCCTTTCAGAGTCTGATTCAGCAACACTGTTCCCGCCTCTTTTATTAAGGGGTGGGATACCTTGCCAGGGTTCTCACTAGGATTTTGAAAATTGGAGTAAAAATGCTCTCCTCCAGAAAAAGTTGGAGGTTCACCATACTTTTCTATCGAGACTTTCCAAAAAGTTGGAGCAAGAAATGAAAAAGTTGAGTAGATTACTCTAAATTTGGAGTTAACGAGAACCCTGCTTGCCTGTCTTTCATCTGGCTATTGATACATCTGAAGAAGTCTCTGGGATTTGAAATTTCAAATTTTGCTTGGAGTTTACCACTTCCCAACTATTTTGCCTTATCATGAATCTTATTTCTCCTCCAATCTTTTTTCTTATTTCTGGTGTGACTGTGATCGAAGGCATTGAAGATACATACCTGCTAGTTTTGGGAGGGGATATGACTTTCGGACGAAGCTTGAATGAAAGACAATTCTCCTGGACAGACCGTGCATCTGAATGACCATTAAAGTACATGTATTTCTCTTTTGCAAATTTTTGGGCATCCTTCCCCCATCGTTTCATAGTCACCCTTTTGATATACCGTAAGACCTTTCTACGAGGTTTCTTTACACATGTAATAGGTGGTATGAAGATTTTCAAAAATCTTGAAACAATATCATGATCACTGAGTAGTGTTTCCCCAAGGATTTAAAAAGGGCATGGTAAAGATTCTGAAAAAGGGCACTTTTAACGCGTGTATACCAATAAAAAGGGCACTTTTACGTGCAAACTCCAATAAAAAAAGACCGGGTCATATCGTCTAGCCACTTCCCTCCAGATAACGTTCCGATCTGAAGGATGGTGCACTTGTGGCTTTCATCCCTTCAAATGATGCCAGTGGAGCATGTTTTGGACACCACAAATTTATAACCGCTGCCTGGAATCAAAGCAGGGACCTCTAGCATCAATGGCAAGTGCACTTACCACTGAGCTACAATAAGTGTTTGCTAAAATTCTGATGGCAATGCCCATGCCTGCATCTTTGTGAGTGTTTGAGTCACTACTGCTAAGGCAGTGTTATTGATAAGCTTTTGCCCGAGGAGTACTGTTACTCCTTCAACAAAATACTATAGGCGTATCCTGTGAATCTTTGAGAGTATCGGTACTCCCATACCTGCCAACTTTCACCCATTAGGAGTGAGTTTCACGATTTTTCCATGCATTTTGACCTCACGATCGTGTTGCCAAAATAAGGCAAAAATCACGATTTTTCCACCTCCTCACGCTTGGTATTTTTATCAGCCATATTGTTTGTGGATAGTCATTTGGAATATCTTGGATTTTGTCACTATCTATTTTGGAGATGGAAAAACCCTGAGTATATTTTTAGCTGTATTGACTATTTTTAACCCAATGATAGATTACCCAGAACCCACAAACAAATGCAAGTTGCCAACAGTTTTCTATCTGTATGAGCATGAACAGGGATGCCCTTTGCTGATCTTTTCATGTAAGTATGTTTGAACAATTATTTAATCTCTCCCAGATGTTATGAAAGTAAATATTTACCTATGAATGAGCAATGTAACGTATTTTCGTGACTACGAAAATCGTAGTTTTTATCTCTCAAACTAAGAATTGTATTGTACTTAGTGTTCTAACACTTCAGAAACAATTGTTTTGCAAAATAAAGGCTGTTATAGTCAGACATAAAGCACTTCTTGCAGTTGCATGAAAACTGTTTCTGAGCAAAAAAAAACTAATTTCAGACATCATATATATATTCAGACAATCTTTAGTTATTGCAAATACTGTTAATTATTGAAGCTTAAGTATTATACCAGTGATTTATTGGGTAATACATAAAATGTAAACATGCAATTTCTCTGATTGCACTAGTGGACAGGAGTGTGTCTAATAATTTGAAAAATCTCCCCCATGGAAATTTTGGGGAAAATATTCACCGCGCTTTATTCCATCGAAAAATGCCGTGACACGCAGAACCTCCCCCATGAAAATTTTGAAAAGTTGGCAGGTATGTACTCCTAAATTCAAAACCAGAAATTCAACTTCCGTGAAGTTGATGTCGCACCTGCTCCCCACCTGCCCAACACAAAAAGTAAAAGTTTATTTAAGGTAGAAGAGATGAATATAGGGCTTTGAGAAGAATCCATAGCCTATATATGTGAGGTAAAAAATGACTAAGTTCACAATCTGGAAAAAGTGACAAAAATTGATTTGAAGATTAAGTCCAAACCATATGCGCATCCTCATACCAAGGGGAAAGCACATGCAAAGTTTCCAAATGATCAGTATAAAAGTGTAAGAGGAGTTGCGATGACAAGAGGTACGTATCGCATACCTAAAAATGACTAAGTTCACAATCTGGAAAAAGTGACAAAAATTGATTCGAAGATTAAGTCCAAACCATATGCGCATCCTCATACCAAGGGGAAGGCACATGCAAAGTTTCCAAATGATCAGTATAAAAGTGTAAGAGGAGTTGCGATGACAAGAGGTACGTATCGCATACCTAAAAATGACTAAGTTCACAATCTGGAAAAAGTGACAAAAATTGATTCGAAGATTAAGTCCAAACCATATGCACATCCCCATACCAAGGGGAAAGCACATGCAAAGTTTCCAAATGATCAGTATAAAAGTGTAAGAGGAGTTGCGATGACAAGAGGTACGTATCGCATACCTAAAAATGACTAAGTTCACAATATGGAAAAAGTGACAAAAATTGATTCGAAGATTAAGTCCAAACCACATGCGCATCCTCATACCATGGCGAAAGCACATGCAAAGTTTCCAAATGATCGGTCTAAAAGTGTAGGAGTTGTGATGACAAGACATCCAGTGTAAAATGTTGACGGAATGACGGACGGACGGACAGACGGACGGAAACTTGCACGCCTATGTCTTCCTGCTAAAGCAGGTGCGACAACTAGGGTCGTATCTTCATCTGTCATCACAGGATGGTTGCTAAGTGCACTTATATTAATTTCAGACGTGGCAATGGCCATATGTTAAATACGTTATACACATATTCTATCATCGTAACATACCGATATACATTTTCATGTTAATAAGCTGGCGGACAGCAAAATGATAAACTACTTTTTCTTCTAAAGAATTGTAAATCCAGCCAATGTGGTCGTATTCTTCGCATGTGTTTTTGGAATTTCCCAGACGCCATTGAAGGCTCGTTTTGATCAGACTGTGCAGGTTGGTCGGAGTCTTCAACCATCACACAGATCATACTGTCATCAAAACGTTTTCAAACCCATGTTTTGTGTCTGCAGCGGCCTTATGTGCTACGCGTTCAAATGCGGGGGGAAATCTCCACTCATTCTAGCAACTGCATGCGATTGATAAAAGGCGAGAAATTCAGCGCTCAGCAAATATACAATGAAATGTGCGACCAGTGAAGACTCAGATCAGCAAGCGCATCTGTGAAAGCTAATCAGTCTGTTCCGGTTGCTGTGTTTGCGTTCTTTTATGATGCACTGCCAGTCATTCTGATTAATGTTCAAAGACGCCGGCGAGACATCTTAGGGTGTTAATTTAATCGGCTACTTGATAGATAGTGGTAAATAAGCATGCACTGCATGCTGACCTGACCACCTGTGATTCACAATTAGATATATGAGTACCCAAGTATTACAGGTTAATCCTGCCATTGTGACTCAATAAATATAATTTTGGTCAAATGTATATACGGAACACGGCAGACAAAGCGACCAGTCTGTGCAGCGGTGGTCCTATCTCAGGCGTGCATTGACGGCAATGTTGCGAGAAAAAATATGTCGGGATAATAAGTATGAAAAATAGAAGTGGAGTCAAAAGTAAACAACCACTATGATGCAATAATCAAAGGCGCCGACATGCACGTGTCGGAAAACGGCAATAAACAGGGTTTTTAAGCCTCCGGTTAAGAGTTTCCGCCAATGGCCAAAGGACGCGAAAAAAATGAGTCATGATGGACGCAAATTTTCTTGCATCTGCGGCCTGCGAACGCTAAGCAGAAAGAGCTAGCGCTTACGCTGCCTGGTCGGATATATATTCGCTATTACACCCCAGCCCATTTGTTTTGTTTTTCCACAAAATACAGAGTAATCTATTTCAACGTGAATTTCTGCGATTTTTTTTCTTGCGTTTTTCCGAAGAAACTTTGTCAGTTCTCCACAAACTTAACTTTTTATCGTCTGCGCGTCTGTTTTGATATTTAATTCCTAACTACATGACAATGTAAATCTGTAGATCTGTCGAACCCAATTTTCTTTCTCGAAGATGACACTCCGTAGAAGTCAATGTGGTTGCCTAACAATATTCAGGATCGTATTTTTATGCACGCTTGTCATAAAGTTACTGTTCATGCTTCAGGGGTTGTTAATAAAGTTAATAATGTGGGCGGCTTTCCCTTAGATAGTAAATACCATTATGTAATCACGCATCAATAACCGGTTTCCTATTCATGTTGATAGTTGTCATAACTTGAGGCTGATTAAATATAAGCTCAATATATGATCTTCAAAAGGTAAGGTTGAAATGTTTCAGCGTGATTAAAACAAATGCCATCATTCATGTATGGATGCATTTCGAATCGTTCTTGAAGATTGGAACAGTTTTTGTTGAAAACTATGATGCGGCGAAAATTACCGCGATTTCGATGGCTTTTTGTCAGGCGTCACGTTTTTTTTTTGTTTTTTTTTTTCATTACCGATACGACTGCAATGGAACGACCTTGGCGTATCGCCAAATTGACGGTCGTATTCGGTACGACTTTTTCTTCATTTCTAGGCGTATTTGCTCGATTTTAGAGTCGTATTTACGATGATACGACCCTTATCAATTACTCTGCTAAGGTCATACGGAGACAGGACCTCGGTTTAAAGACTCATCTGAAAGTCTGGAGAAGCCCGGGATTGATCCTGGGACCCCTGGTTTACAAGGCAAATTTATAGCATAACCACTGCACCACAGAGGCTTCTCCTGCATCTTTGTAACTTCTTATCTTTAATCTTAAATTATGATCGCGGGTTTATTTGTTGTTTTTTCTGTTATGCTTCCATCACACCTCCCAACCCCCAATGACCACGTCAAAAGAATGAGTCACAAATAAACAATCAATGTCCGAAGTGAAAATCTATTATTCTGATGAAGCTGAAAATAAAGAATGAAAATGACATGCCACTCAAGTGCGGAGAAAACTTACAATGTATAACAAGTTCAGTGCTATTAAAGAATTTCTTGAGCACGCAAACCCTCCGCAAACCATTTCTGTTTGGACTGTGTGTACTTCTTATGTGAGATCTTTTTTCTTATCCGAAACCTTCGGCTGCTAGTAAAATGGCGAAAATATCACGTGATGTAGCCACATCTGCATGCAAAGGCTGACTTTTGTTTTCGAACCTGGTAGTTTGTTTTATTTTCCCCTTATATGTAGTTGAACCTTAGGGAAATAATAATTCATATGTTCAGCTGGAAGATTAAGATTTTTTGACAATTGCCGAGTCATTTCTTTACAAATATACAGGTGTTCATAGTTTCGTATCAAATAGTGTCTGTTGACACAGTCAACGTGTTGCCTATAAAGATCCGAGTCGTTTCGCCCCGAAACCATTTCCTTCCCTAGTCGTTTCGTCCCCAAGACGTCCCCCCCCCACCCCCCCCCCCCCATCGGTCGTTTCGTCCCCATAGTCGTTTCGCCCACTTTCCAAGGTAAAACTAATTTTCACTGCAGAACTTATATATCTTCTCAGAGCAGTCCTCTTTAACCTTCTTCTACAAGATACACTCTGATTCAGTGTCTATTGATAAAGATAGGTACTTGACCCCTGTAACAGTGTCGACAAAAACAAGGGCATCAAAAGTAAACGACTCACAATATCGTAGATACCAGTCCTATAGTGATGCCCTGAAGAACTCGTTCTTTCCTAGAACTTTTCCCCAATGGAATAGTCTTCCCTCCTCTGCGGTGAATGCCAAGTCCGCAGAAGAGTTCAAAGCCCGCACAGTGTAAGATTGGGACTCAGAGGTATGCGTTTTAGGATACCTCTGTTATGCAGATTGTACATAGTTTAAGGACGCATCCAGTGCCTCTCTCTCTTTTTTTTTTTTTTTTTTTTCAGCTAAATTCTAAATTTAGCCACCCAATCAACTGAGGTAATGGCCAGATATGACCGACTCAGTATAAGAAGATAGATAGATAGATAGAATCAGAATTGTTACTGGTTACACGTCAAATGACAATCATACACATTTGGCCATTACCTCAAATTCATCTTTAACAGGACAGAAGTGAATGGTCAAATATTTAAGTAGCATCATCGCCATGTCACGTCAGCCTAAGGATATTTTACTACCATTTTACTTTGGAGCGTGATAGCTCAGTGGTTAGTGCACTTGCCTCTGATGCTAGAGGTCCCGGGTTCGAACCCCGACAGCGGTATGAAAATTTCGGTGTCCAAACACCCTCCATTGGCATTATTTGCAGGGATGACTGTCATAAAGTGCACCGTCCTTCGGATCGGGACTTTAACTGGAACCCCCCTGAGCAGGGAGAACCATCCCCTCTGCAGGTTAAAGAAACCTACCGTAATTGCATGATTACTGTGTAGGCTTTCATCCTTCAAAACTGGAGTGTATGTAATATACACCGTCTGTGTCCCCTCATGGGGTTAAGGCGAAACCGGAAGAAAGAGAGAAAGGATATCGGTAGCTCAGCTCAGTGGTTAGTGCACTTGCCTCTGATGCTAGAGGTCCCGGGTTCGATCCCCGGCAGCGGCGATAAAATTTCGGTGTCCGAACACGCTTCATTGGCATCATTTAAAGCAAATTCTTCTGATACCGGGTCCCCGTTTTGGATTTAAATCTATCTATTTTAGCTGGGTTTGTTTTTTGCAGAATTTATGATAAACCCGATAATTTTGATTTTGAGATTGTAAATTTCCCTTTTTTTTTTTGATAGTGATGTTCCTCGTGCGGCATTTATATTTCGCAATTAATTCGATTTGCCACAGTGTTTAGTCATGTAACTGACTTCAGCACTCGTAATAAATTGTTAACTGCTAAACTTCTTATTCAGGGTTATCGCAAAGCCTTTTCAAAATTTTATAGACGTCATTCCAATTTAATTTCAAATGTTGGACTCATAAAGTGTACCGTCCTTCGGATCGGGACGTTAACTGGAGCCCCCCCCCCCCCCCCCACACACACACACACCTGCGCAGGAAGAACCATTCTCTGTGCAAGTTAAAGATCTCTACCGTAATTACATGATTACTGTGTAGGCTTTCATCCTGCAATCATAGAGTGTATGTAATATACACCTGCGGTAATGGTCAAATGTGACCGACGCAGTATCAGTAGAAAGAAAGAAAGAAAGTATCATAAACTGCGCAAAGTCTTTTCAAAATTTTATACACGTCATTCCCTTTTAATTTCAAAATTCAATGTTGGACTTAAATCTCTTTTCCAACAAGGTCTATCGGAATCCGAATTGTATGGTGACTTAGTATATATGTTCAGAAAAATATACAATTGCAAAGACTTCAATACCCAAGTTCGTAAAATCATTCTCCTATATAAAAAGATTGGATGGAACATAAATGTTATACGATCGACAGACTGCATGCATGGAAGTTAACCCAATCACGGTTGACAACTTTGCTTCCCTCTTTAATTGCACGCCCGTGGGTCAGGATTCAGATTCTATGACGGTTTCAGCGTAAAGGCTTGCTGAGAATTTGAGAGTATCCAATTTTATGTAATGTTCGTTGGTGCCTGATACTCGGTCTCTGGTTGATCCCATCGGAGTCTAACTGTTGGTTTTCTTTTGCTCCAATTTCACCTGTTATGGCTTGTCTTTGAGTGTGTGTATCGCTTACATTATTTTGCTTTGGATAGCCAATTGGTCATTTTGTGGGAAAGTAACTGTCCTTTTGGCTTTCCGCTAGTGCTGTTTCCATTATGGCCTACTTGTCCCTTTTCCTTGGTGTCTCTGATGGGAGCTGTCGGTTAATTGTATCGATTCCTGATCATTGCCTTCACTTCTATTTAGCATTCTGAAACTAGTGAACAAACGCATTTCTTTCTACTATCAAAATACGAACATACTACCTCCTAAACCTTAGAATAGGTACTCAAGGAATTTCATAAGAAGTTTGTTTTTGCTCCAGCATATAAGGCCGCTAACAATGTGGTCATTGTTTGACGGCTTCACTATGTTAACACTCTTCAGCAACAACTTGGTGGTACTAAGGCCCACGAACTGCAGTCTTATTCGTGCTTCATGTCTGTCTACTTATGATTTTTCTACCATTTACACTACACTTCCTCATAATCTTATAAAAGAAAAACTTGATTTAAAATTTTGAATGGGCATTTCATAGGAAAGTAGAAGTATTTTAAAACAAAGATCAGGAATCGATAGAATTAACTTACTCTACCCATCAAAGACACCAAAGGAAAGAAACACAAACATGAAGCGACCAGACCATAATGGAAACCTAAACAAAGGAAGGCCATAAGGACAGTTACTTTCCCACGAAATGGCCATATGGCCATCCAAAATAAAAAGACACAAGTGATACACACAGTAAGTAACAAACGACAACATAAATAAACCGCCACAGAAGAACCGCCTTGGAACTGAAAGATTTCCACTTACTTCCGTCGCGATTAAGACAAATAATTTGTTTAGTCCGCATGAAGGCGGACTCCCTCTATCTTACATATAATGTAAGAAAGGCTTTTTTCACTTCTGAAGAGCATACAAATTATACTTTATGGTCATGTCAGAAAGTGTATGAAGCTCTCACCTTTGTACTTGACAATATTTACATAAAAAATTGGTACTAAGTTATTTTGACAAGTTGTGGGTATTCAGATGGGTACAAACTGCGCACCCATTGTAGCTGATATGTTCTTGTTTTGTTATGAAAGAGACTTCATGATCTTCCTTTCCGTTGAAAACCAATCTGAAATCATTGAAGCCTTTAGCTCGACTTCTAGATATTTGGATGGTATATTAAATATTGACAATACCTATTTCGATGGTTAGATGATAAGTCAAGTTTACCTCCATGAACTTCAGTTAAATAAAGCAAATTCTTCTGATATCGAGTCCCCGTTTTGGATTTAAATCTATCTATTGTAGCTGGGTTTGTTTCTTGCAAAATTTACGATAAACGCGATAATTTTGATTTTGAGATTGTAAATTTTCCATTCTTGGATGGTGATGTTCCTCTTGCGGCATCCCACGGCGTTTATATTTCGCAATTAATTCGATTTGCCACAGTGTTTAGTCATGTAACTGACTTCAGCACTCGTGATAAATTGTTAACTGCTAAACTTCTTAATCAGGGTTATCGCAAACCCTTTTCAAAATTTTATAGACGTCATTCCAATTTAATTTCAAAATTCAATGTTGGACTCAAATCTCTTCTGCAACAAGGTCTATCGGAACCCGAATTTTATGGTGACTGATGAGGCCTAAATGGCCGAAACTAGCTAGTCTGGCCCAGAAAACATGTACACTCCATATTCTTCCAGCTCTGTGGTATATTCCTTGCTTCCAAAGGATAACCCTTTCTAGAACATATTTAACGTCACTACAGCTGGTGACTGGGAATGTGTGGCGGCCCTAAAAATTCTCCCTGCCCTACATCATAGTGTAATTTATATATATATTTTTTTTTGTCCTTTGGGATCATTGATTCCATTACGGAATTTTGAAAATATTTGAGGGTCAGTGATGAGGCCTAAATGGCCGAAACTAGCTAGTCTGGCCCAGAAAACATGTACACTCCATATTTTCCAGTTCTGTGGTGTATTCTTTGCTCCCAAAGGATAACCATTTATAGAACATATTAAGAATATAAATTCAGAAAAATATATACAGTGTAATTGCAATGACTTCAGCACCAAATTTCGTATGCAAGGTAGTTAAACCAATTACGGTTTACACCTTTGCTTCCCGCTTTAATTGCACGCCGGTGGGTCAGGCCTCAGGTTCTATGACGGTTCCAGCGTAAAGGCTTACTGAGAATTAGAGATAATTTAATTTTATGTAATGTTGTTTGGTGCCTGATGCTCTGTCTCATGTCGGGCCCATCGGAGTCAACTGTTGGTTTTCTTTTGCTCCAGCATTTCAGTAGTTTCTTGCTGTCGAGGCCTCACCGTTGTTTCATCACTGTGGTTGTTTGATTTTTGTGTTCACGGAGATGTTGCACTAATGAGTTAGGAGGCCTTCATGCAGATTGAACAAATTATTTGTCTAAATCGCGACGGAAGTAAGGGCGAGGATTGCGGCCGCGTAAAATCGATTTAAGCCCACAAAGTGGAATTCGTTTCACTGACCGTTCCAATGCGGTTTACTTTTTGTTATGGTTTGTCTTTGCATCACGAAAACACGCCTTTATAATTTTGAACACACCCCGCCCCTTCAACCCCACCTTTATGTAGTAAAACGGGGGTTTACAGGGGTAAACCTTATTTTTCTTATTCCTGCTCTAAAATATAGATTGTGGGTACTCTTTAGAATCTATATTTTGAGCAGAAATAAGAAAAACATCACAATTTTTCATCTTAATTTTTTCGATTTTCGGCCGTAAATTTTACAATGTATTTGTATAGGCTTATTTTCGTAATTGAGCGCGTGTATCGCTTATAGTATTTTTGATTTTGTGTGGCCAATTGGCCATTTTGTGGGAAAGTAACTGTCTTTTTGGTTTTCCGCTATTGATGTGTCCATTATGATCTAGTTGTTTCATGTTTGTGTTTCTTTCCCTTTGGTGTCTCTGATGGGAGCTGTGAATTAATTGTATCGATACCTGATCATTGCCTTCACTTCTGGTGGTTTACCAGTACTCGTGTGCGGTCGGTTTCACCTCTGCGAGGAGGCATCATGCAGCACATACATTTCTTCAAGTCCCGATGGGCGGGGTCCGCCAAAATTGGGCCCAACTAGAGACAAAGCATCAGGCACCAACCAATATTACATAAAATTAAATTCTCTCTCATTTTCAGTAAGTCTTTACGCTGGAACCGCGATAGAATCTGAGGCCTGACCCACGGGCGTGCAATTAAAGAGGGAAGCAAAGTTGTCAACCGGGATTGGGTTAACTACCATGCATGCAGTCTTTCGATCGTATAACATTTATGTTGAACCCAATCTTTTTATAACGAAGCATGAGTTTAGGAAACTGGGTGCAGAGGTCATTGTAAGTATATATTTTTTCTGAATTTATTTACTATGTCATCATAAAATTCGAGTTCCGATAGACCTTGTTACAGGAGAGATTTAAGTCCAACATTGAGTTTTGAAATTAAATCGGAATGACGTCTATAAAATTTTGAAAAGGCTTTGCGTAGTTTATGATACCGATAACCCAGGTTAGTAATTATGTAGTTTATGAAACCGACAAGCCTAAAGAAGATTTTGCAGCTGGAAGTCCGTGCCATAGTATCCGACAACGCCACGCGTTTATGGCTGGATCCAACCATCTGTCACGCCTATGTGCTTCTAACCGTATAAAAGATGCGCTACAGAATGGAAGTTTATACCGAAGCGGGCTCCATGATACGGTGGTTGGTGAAAACGACTGATCAGGATAACCAACACTACGCTGAAGAAAGTTATAGGGATGTGTCCGTTACCAGGCTCTCCAAACAGCACTTAAGTAAGCTGACGCCGTAATCAACGATCGACCCTTGGACAACGTCAGAATCAGAATCAGAATTGTTACTGGTGACACGTCAAATGACATTCATACACCAGGACCTGTGATGTGGGAAGTTAGTCCCTAGCTCTAACCAAAGAGGTATATTTAGCTACACAATCATCAGCACCTTCAGCTGTCGAATAATCGAATCGGGAAGTCACATCCGTTTCCATGGATCCTGAGCCGTTGACGCCATCACATCTGTTATATGTTCTTGCATAAATACCTATGCGTATAGCTGTTTGAAGCCACTGTCAAATGGACCGAAAGCCGTGCTCAAACAGCAAAAACCATGTTCAAATCATGAAATTCGCGTGCTGTTTGAACATGGCTTTTGAGCTTTTGATATCACAAGACGGGCCTTGCTTTGTTTACGTTACGTTGAGCGGCGTAATGTTATCGCCATGAACGTAGCGTTTTATGTTTCTATGATGACGTCAGAGGGTTACTGCATGCATGACAACGTCATTGTAAACAACATTCTGAACTGGCCGCCATTTTGGTTTGCCTGTCGAATTTGAAGAGTTTATATGGAGTTTATATGGAGCTTCTGGGCGTTTTCGTCAAAATTTGCTGTCGGAATCGTAAGTTATGCAAGAACAACGATCATCCATGGTTAAATCATTGCATTAACATTTGCCGGATCCCTCGGAAGATATTTGAACATTCGGCCTGGCGGCCCCGTGTTCAAACAGCTTCCTCGGGACCCGGCGAATGTTAATGCATGAAAAACCATGGTTGATCCCTATATTCGACGCTTAACTATTATGCCATGTAACGACAGCGGGGAGACACAGACAGTTATCTAGAAGGCGCCGGAACCTATTCAAACATCTTGAAGCGCGCACGTGTCCAACGCCAGTTACTTGACCAGTTTCAATTGTACTGGAGACACGAATACTTGCCTGGCTTACGAGAACACCGCCGGGTTATAGGGAGAAATCGATGTGTGACGTGGTGCAGATTCACGACGACGGACCCAATATCAGTTGGAAGCTCGCCGTGGTGAAGGATGTCGTCGCGGGCTACGTTGGACTAGTTATATCAGAAAATTAAGAACTAACACTATGTGTGACCAATAGGCTCATAGTGAGATAAAGTATCCACTTGAAGTGAACAGTACAGGGCCCAAGCTAGCCCAAAAAATTTGGGAGAAGTGACTTCTCCCTCCTGGGAAAATAGGGAGAAGTTTGCTGAGTCTAGGGAGAAGTGGGTGCGGCTAAATGCCGGACAACAACAATGTAATGAGTTCTCCTGTAAACCCCTATTTGGAGAATAGTGTGTTTTATAGGGTTTTGATTCCCCTATTAAGACCACCTTAATAAAGACTAATTCTGCTTTAAAATGCTTATTTGGTTGGCTGCAGTGATTCTTTCTGTTTTCTGCATACAGTGACCCCTTATCAGAGACCACTTTTGCGACTGTTCAAAAGTGGTCTTAAAGACCTCTTTTGAACTGTCCTAAAGGTGGTCTTAATATTGTAATTTTACTGTATTTGGGCAAGCTGTAACTTTTGTTATATCCAACCATGTTATAATGAATGGTGTTATAAAGTAAAGAGGTTTCTGTGTTAGATCATTTCACTAAGTTCCTGTCACAATTGTTTTTTAAAGCAGACTATAGAAACAAGGGGGACTTTAAAACAGACTATACAAACAAGGGGGAACAACCTCGCTAGATGAAAATCAGTTGTTATTTTTTATGAATTTGGATAATTACTGAATATTTACCGGCAAGTAATAATTATTTTCACTTTCAAAATAAAAAAATTGCTACCTACTTTTGTTGTTGTCCTTGAAAAAAATGAAAATGATAGATGGATGCAAAACTAATGTACAAGCAAATCAATGGGAAAACTATCCATATTTAAAATTTATTAAATCCTTATGCAGTGTCAATGTCAACGATCATAATAATCTTACTACTGTATACAACAGTACTTAATAAAGTACGTCCGCACCCGAACTTTGGCACGAGCTAACGGTACAAATATACCTGTTAAAATTACATAATCTTCTGTAATCTTAATTGGCTCTTATTGCAATAAAAACTTTGTGCAATCAACCGAGATTTATGACAGTACAAGACTACTAAGTGTGTTGCAAGTGGCTTGAGCGGCATGACCTAACGGTAAGAATTAAATTACATAACCGTACCAAACTGCAACTGGCACGAAGTGCAGAATAAACAGCTTTACTCGGTGTAATTACTGAGATTTCTGACACAATTGGATCGAAGGATTATCGCCACCTTGTCAGTTTACCGTTACTATTCACAAGGAAGACACCGGAAAAAAGGGGCTAAATTTCAGGGCGAAGTTTTTTCGCTTTTATCGCCAAAGTCGGCGAAGTGAGCCCCTACAGGGCGACTTCTTCGCCTGAGTCGCCCTCTAACTTGAGCCCTGCAGTAGAGACATTTGAGTTGGATAAACATGTGATATATTCTCAGAGACGATTAAAGGATTTCATTATTTCATAAAACCTAAAATAAATATCTGTATATCCGCTAACCTGACCGACCTTGACTTTTTGGGCCGACCCTGCAATTTTTATGGCCATCCAGAAAAAATAAGAAGATTTTCTTACCTACCGATCTTAACATTTTCTAGCACTTTTGATAAAATATCATCAAACTCAAAATAAAAGCAAAGCTAATACTTAAAATCATGTTCGTTTGCTTCCTTGATGCTCTTAACTTCATTTTTTGAATGTTTCCAGGTAATATGGCTGGAATTAAGCACTATTAATGATTTTGCTCTTTTTCCATCAAATAAAAAGTTGACAAAAAAAATAATGGACCTACCGACCCTAATTGCTTTCGACATGTTAGCGGAAACACAGCTATTTCGAGGCATAATTATTCAATTAACAATTCATTATAGTCCTAGCATTTAAAGTAACAATATTTCAATTCATTCATTAATTCAGCTCGGCACTTTCTGCGGCCCGGAGTATGTCCGGAATTGTTGATAATGCACTTAACATAGTGCTAGTTTGAACGTGACGTTTACCGGGCAACGTTTCTTATACCGCAATCAGGCATTCTAGTATCCTAATAAAGGGGGTCGATTAACTGCACGCTATAATCGGTAGTGACCTATAATACCTTTTATTACATACCTACTATAGGAAAATTACATTAGAATCTTTCAATACAGGCTCATTTTTTCGCTATTTTGATGGCACAGTCACGTGACGGGGCCAAAAATCCATGTAATATGGATTTTTGGCACTGCCTTTCCATATTGGCACTGCTCCACTCTGTTATTATAGCAATAGAACGTTAATGCCGTACTCCATAAGCTTCAAAATGGCCGCAGAAAAATCACTTGCAGCAATGTCAACCCGACTTCTGGACCTAGACAGAGCGAAAGAAGACAGTGATAACAATAGATTTTGAGAAAAGTCTGATATTTCGTGGCAAGCATGAAAAATGAAAAAAGAAGTTCACTCATGATTGGGAAGCATTGTGAAGGACAAAATACAGAGTAATCTATTTCAACGTGAATTTCTGCGATTTTTTTTCTTGCGTTTTTCCGAAGAAACTTTGTCAGTTCTCCACAAACTTAACTTTTTATCGTCTGCGCGTCTGTTTTGATATTTAATTCCTAACTACATGACAATGTAAATCTGTAGATCTGTCGAACCCAATTTTCTTTCTCGAAGATGACACTCCGTAGAAGTCAATGTGGTTGCCTAACAATATTCAGGATCGTATTTTTATGCACGCTTGTCATAAAGTTACTGTTCATGCTTCAGGGGTTGTTAATAAAGTTAATAATGTGGGCGCTTTCCCTTAGATAGTAAATACCATTATGTAATCACGCATCAATAACCGGTTTCCTATTCATGTTGATAGTTGTCATAACTTGAGGCTGATTAAATATAAGCTCAATATATGATCTTCAAAAGGTAAGGTTGAAATGTTTCAGCGTGATTAAAACAAATGCCATCATTCATGTATGGATGCATTTCGAATCGTTCTTGAAGATTGGAACAGTTTTTGTTGAAAACTATGATGCGGCGAAAATTACCGCGATTTCGATGGCTTTTTGTCAGGCGTCACGTTTTTTTTTTGTTTTTTTTTTCATTACCGATACGACTGCAATGGAACAACCTTGGCGTATCGCCAAATTGACGGTCGTATTCGGTACGACTTTTTCTTCATTTCTAGGCGTATTTGCTCGATTTTAGAGTCGTATTTACGACGATACGACCCTTATCAATTACTCTGCTAAGGTCATACGGAGACAGGACCTCGGTTTAAAGACTCATCTGAAAGTCTGGAGAAGCCCGGGATTGATCCTGGGACCCCTGGTTTACAAGGCAAATTTATAGCATAACCACTGCACCACAGAGGCTTCTCCTGCATCTTTGTAACTTCTTATCTTTAATCTTAAATGATGATCGCGGGTTTATTTGTTGTTTTTTTCTGTTATGCTTCCATCACACCTCCCAACCCCCAATGACCACGTCAAAAGAATGAGTCACAAATAAACAATCAATGTCCGAAGTGAAAATCTATTATTCTGATGAAGCTGAAAATAAAGAATGAAAATGACATGCCACTCAAGTGCGGAGAAAACTTACAATGTATAACAAGTTCAGTGCTATTAAAGAATTTCTTGAGCACGCAAACCCTCCGCAAACCATTTCTGTTTGGACTGTGTGTACTTCTTATGTGAGATCTTTTTTCTTATCCGAAACCTTCGGCTGCTAGTAAAATGGCGAAAATATCACGTGATGTAGCCACATCTGCATGCAAAGGCTGACTTTTGTTTTCGAACCTGGTAGTTTGTTTTATTTTTCCCCTTATATGTAGTTGAACCTTAGGGAAATAATAATTCATATGTTCAGCTGGAAGATTAAGATTTTTTGACAATTGCCGAGTCATTTCTTTACAAATATACAGGTGTTCATAGTTTCGTATCAAATAGTGTCTGTTGACACAGTCAACGTGTTGCCTATAAAGATCCGAGTCGTTTCGCCCCGAAACCATTTCCTTCCCTAGTCGTTTCGTCCCCAAGACGTCCCCCCCCCCCCCTCGGTCGTTTCGTCCCCATAGTCGTTTCGCCCACTTTCCAAGGTAAAACTAATTTTCACTGCAGAACTTATATATCTTCTCAGAGCAGTCCTCTTTAACCTTCTTCTACAAGATACACTCTGATTCAGTGTCTATTGATAAAGATAGGTACTTGACCCCTGTAACAGTGTCGACAAAAACAAGGGCATCAAAAGTAAACGACTCACAATATCGTAGATACCAGTCCTATAGTGATGCCCTGAAGAACTCGTTCTTTCCTAGAACTTTTCCCCAATGGAATAGTCTTCCCTCCTCTGCGGTGAATGCCAAGTCCGCAGAAGAGTTCAAAGCCCGCACAGTGTAAGATTGGGACTCAGAGGTATGCGTTTTAGGATACCTCTGTTATGCAGATTGTACATAGTTTTAAGGACGCATCCAGTGCCTCTCTCTCTTTTTTTTTTTTTTTTTTTTTTCAGCTAAATTCTAAATTTAGCCACCCAATCAACTGAGGTAATGGCCAGATATGACCGACTCAGTATAAGAAGATAGATAAATAGATAGAATCAGAATTGTTACTGGTTACACGTCAAATGACAATCATACACATTTGGCCATTACCTCAAATTCATCTTTAACAGGACAGAAGTGAATGGTCAAATATTTAAGTAGCATCATCGCCATGTCACGTCAGCCTAAGGATATTTTACTACCATTTTACTTTGGAGCGTGATAGCTCAGTGGTTAGTGCACTTGCCTCTGATGCTAGAGGTCCCGGGTTCGAACCCCGACAGCGGTATGAAAATTTCGGTGTCCAAACACGCTCCATTGGCATTATTTGCAGGGATGACTGTCATAAAGTGCACCGTCCTTCGGATCGGGACTTTAACTGGAACCCCCCTGAGCAGGGAGAACCATCCCCTCTGCAGGTTAAAGAAACCTACCGTAATTGCATGATTACTGTGTAGGCTTTCATCCTTCAAAACTGGAGTGTATGTAATATACACCGTCTGTGTCCCCTCATGGGGTTAAGGCGAAACCGGAAGAAAGAGAGAAAGGATATCGGTAGCTCAGCTCAGTGGTTAGTGCACTTGCCTCTGATGCTAGAGGTCCCGGGTTCGATCCCCGGCAGCGGCGATAAAATTTCGGTGTCCGAACACGCTTCATTGGCATCATTTAAAGCAAATTCTTCTGATACCGGGTCCCCGTTTTGGATTTAAATCTATCTATTTTAGCTGGGTTTGTTTTTTGCAGAATTTATGATAAACCCGATAATTTTGATTTTGAGATTGTAAATTTCCCTTTTTTTTTTGATAGTGATGTTCCTCGTGCGGCATTTATATTTCGCAATTAATTCGATTTGCCACAGTGTTTAGTCATGTAACTGACTTCAGCACTCGTAATAAATTGTTAACTGCTAAACTTCTTATTCAGGGTTATCGCAAAGCCTTTTCAAAATTTTATAGACGTCATTCCAATTTAATTTCAAATGTTGGACTCATAAAGTGTACCGTCCTTCGGATCGGGACGTTAACTGGAGCCCCCCCCCCCCCCCCCCCACACACACACACCTGCGCAGGAAGAACCATTCTCTGTGCAAGTTAAAGATCTCTACCGTAATTACATGATTACTGTGTAGGCTTTCATCCTGCAATCATAGAGTGTATGTAATATACACCTGCGGTAATGGTCAAATGTGACCGACGCAGTATCAGTAGAAAGAAAGAAAGAAAGTATCATAAACTGCGCAAAGTCTTTTCAAAATTTTATACACGTCATTCCCTTTTAATTTCAAAATTCAATGTTGGACTTAAATCTCTTTTCCAACAAGGTCTATCGGAATCCGAATTGTATGGTGACTTAGTATATATGTTCAGAAAAATATACAATTGCAAAGACTTCAATACCCAAGTTCGTAAAATCATTCTCCTATATAAAAAGATTGGATGGAACATAAATGTTATACGATCGACAGACTGCATGCATGGAAGTTAACCCAATCACGGTTGACAACTTTGCTTCCCTCTTTAATTGCACGCCCGTGGGTCAGGATTCAGATTCTATGACGGTTTCAGCGTAAAGGCTTGCTGAGAATTTGAGAGTATCCAATTTTATGTAATGTTCGTTGGTGCCTGATACTCGGTCTCTGGTTGATCCCATCGGAGTCTAACTGTTGGTTTTCTTTTGCTCCAGCATTTCACCTGTTATGGCTTGTCTTTGAGTGTGTGTATCGCTTACATTATTTTGCTTTGGATAGCCAATTGGTCATTTTGTGGGAAAGTAACTGTCCTTTTGGCTTTCCGCTAGTGCTGTTTCCATTATGGCCTACTTGTCCCTTTTCCTTGGTGTCTCTGATGGGAGCTGTCGGTTAATTGTATCGATTCCTGATCATTGCCTTCACTTCTATTTAGCATTCTGAAACTAGTGAACAAACGCATTTCTTTCTACTATCAAAATACGAACATACTACCTCCTAAACCTTAGAATAGGTACTCAAGGAATTTCATAAGAAGTTTGTTTTTGCTCCAGCATATAAGGCCGCTAACAATGTGGTCATTGTTTGACGGCTTCACTATGTTAACACTCTTCAGCAACAACTTGGTGGTACTAAGGCCCACGAACTGCAGTCTTATTCGTGCTTCATGTCTGTCTACTTATGATTTTTCTACCATTTACACTACACTTCCTCATAATCTTATAAAAGAAAAACTTGATTTAAAATTTTGAATGGGCATTTCATAGGAAAGTAGAAGTATTTTAAAACAAAGATCAGGAATCGATAGAATTAACTTACTCTACCCATCAAAGACACCAAAGGAAAGAAACACAAACATGAAGCGACCAGACCATAATGGAAACCTAAACAAAGGAAGGCCATAAGGACAGTTACTTTCCCACGAAATGGCCATATGGCCATCCAAAATAAAAAGACACAAGTGATACACACAGTAAGTAACAAACGACAACATAAATAAACCGCCACAGAAGAACCGCCTTGGAACTGAAAGATTTCCACTTACTTCCGTCGCGATTAAGACAAATAATTTGTTTAGTCCGCATGAAGGCGGACTCCCTCTATCTTACATATAATGTAAGAAAGGCTTTTTTCACTTCTGAAGAGCATACAAATTATACTTTATGGTCATGTCAGAAAGTGTATGAAGCTCTCACCTTTGTACTTGACAATATTTACATAAAAAATTGGTACTAAGTTATTTTGACAAGTTGTGGGTATTCAGATGGGTACAAACTGCGCACCCATTGTAGCTGATATGTTCTTGTTTTGTTATGAAAGAGACTTCATGATCTTCCTTTCCGTTGAAAACCAATCTGAAATCATTGAAGCCTTTAGCTCGACTTCTAGATATTTGGATGGTATATTAAATATTGACAATACCTATTTCGATGGTTAGATGATAAGTCAAGTTTACCTCCATGAACTTCAGTTAAATAAAGCAAATTCTTCTGATATCGAGTCCCCGTTTTGGATTTAAATCTATCTATTGTAGCTGGGTTTGTTTCTTGCAAAATTTACGATAAACGCGATAATTTTGATTTTGAGATTGTAAATTTTCCATTCTTGGATGGTGATGTTCCTCTTGCGGCATCCCACGGCGTTTATATTTCGCAATTAATTCGATTTGCCACAGTGTTTAGTCATGTAACTGACTTCAGCACTCGTGATAAATTGTTAACTGCTAAACTTCTTAATCAGGGTTATCGCAAACCCTTTTCAAAATTTTATAGACGTCATTCCAATTTAATTTCAAAATTCAATGTTGGACTCAAATCTCTTCTGCAACAAGGTCTATCGGAACCCGAATTTTATGGTGACTGATGAGGCCTAAATGGCCGAAACTAGCTAGTCTGGCCCAGAAAACATGTACACTCCATATTCTTCCAGCTCTGTGGTATATTCCTTGCTTCCAAAGGATAACCCTTTCTAGAACATATTTAACGTCACTACAGCTGGTGACTGGGAATGTGTGGCGGCCCTAAAAATTCTCCCTGCCCTACATCATAGTGTAATTTATATATATATTTTTTTTTGTCCTTTGGGATCATTGATTCCATTACGGAATTTTGAAAATATTTGAGGGTCAGTGATGAGGCCTAAATGGCCGAAACTAGCTAGTCTGGCCCAGAAAACATGTACACTCCATATTTTCCAGTTCTGTGGTGTATTCTTTGCTCCCAAAGGATAACCATTTATAGAACATATTAAGAATATAAATTCAGAAAAATATATACAGTGTAATTGCAATGACTTCAGCACCAAATTTCGTATGCAAGGTAGTTAAACCAATTACGGTTTACACCTTTGCTTCCCGCTTTAATTGCACGCCGGTGGGTCAGGCCTCAGGTTCTATGACGGTTCCAGCGTAAAGGCTTACTGAGAATTAGAGATAATTTAATTTTATGTAATGTTGTTTGGTGCCTGATGCTCTGTCTCATGTCGGGCCCATCGGAGTCAACTGTTGGTTTTCTTTTGCTCCAGCATTTCAGTAGTTTCTTGCTGTCGAGGCCTCACCGTTGTTTCATCACTGTGGTTGTTTGATTTTTGTGTTCACGGAGATGTTGCACTAATGAGTTAGGAGGCCTTCATGCGGATTGAACAAATTATTTGTCTAAATCGCGACGGAAGTAAGGGCGAGGATTGCGGCCGCGTAAAATCGATTTAAGCCCACAAAGTGGAATTCGTTTCACTGACCGTTCCAATGCGGTTTACTTTTTGTTATGGTTTGTCTTTGCATCACGAAAACACGCCTTTATAATTTTGAACACACCCCGCCCCTTCAACCCCACCTTTATGTAGTAAAACGGGGGTTTACAGGGGTAAACCTTATTTTTCTTATTCCTGCTCTAAAATATAGATTGTGGGTACTCTTTAGAATCTATATTTTGAGCAGAAATAAGAAAAACATCACAATTTTTCATCTTAATTTTTTCGATTTTCGGCCGTAAATTTTACAATGTATTTGTATAGGCTTATTTTCGTAATTGAGCGCGTGTATCGCTTATAGTATTTTTGATTTTGTGTGGCCAATTGGCCATTTTGTGGGAAAGTAACTGTCTTTTTGGTTTTCCGCTATTGATGTGTCCATTATGATCTAGTTGTTTCATGTTTGTGTTTCTTTCCCTTTGGTGTCTCTGATGGGAGCTGTGAATTAATTGTATCGATACCTGATCATTGCCTTCACTTCTGGTGGTTTACCAGTACTCGTGTGCGGTCGGTTTCACCTCTGCGAGGAGGCATCATGCAGCACATACATTTCTTCAAGTCCCGATGGGCGGGGGCCGCCAAAATTGGGCCCAACTAGAGACAAAGCATCAGGCACCAACCAATATTACATAAAATTAAATTCTCTCTCATTTTCAGTAAGTCTTTACGCTGGAACCGCGATAGAATCTGAGGCCTGACCCACGGGCGTGCAATTAAAGAGGGAAGCAAAGTTGTCAACCGGGATTGGGTTAACTACCATGCATGCAGTCTTTCGATCGTATAACATTTATGTTGAACCCAATCTTTTTATAACGAAGCATGAGTTTAGGAAACTGGGTGCAGAGGTCATTGTAAGTATATATTTTTTCTGAATTTATTTACTATGTCATCATAAAATTCGAGTTCCGATAGACCTTGTTACAGGAGAGATTTAAGTCCAACATTGAGTTTTGAAATTAAATCGGAATGACGTCTATAAAATTTTGAAAAGGCTTTGCGTAGTTTATGATACCGATAACCCAGGTTAGTAATTATGTAGTTTATGAAACCGACAAGCCTAAAGAAGATTTTGCAGCTGGAAGTCCGTGCCATAGTATCCGACAACGCCACGCGTTTATGGCTGGATCCAACCATCTGTCACGCCTATGTGCTTCTAACCGTATAAAAGATGCGCTACAGAATGGAAGTTTATACCGAAGCGGGCTCCATGATACGGTGGTTGGTGAAAACGACTGATCAGGATAACCAACACTACGCTGAAGAAAGTTATAGGGATGTGTCCGTTACCAGGCTCTCCAAACAGCACTTAAGTAAGCTGACGCCGTAATCAACGATCGACCCTTGGATAACGTCAGAATCAGAATCAGAATTGTTACTGGTGACACGTCAAATGACATTCATACACCAGGACCTGTGATGTGGGAAGTTAGTCCCTAGCTCTAACCAAAGAGGTATATTTAGCTACACAATCATCAGCACCTTCAGCTGTCGAATAATCGAATCGGGAAGTCACATCCGTTTCCATGGATCCTGAGCCGTTGACGCCATCACATCTGTTATATGTTCTTGCATAAATACCTATGCGTATAGCTGTTTGAAGCCACTGTCAAATGGACCGAAAGCCGTGCTCAAACAGCAAAAACCATGTTCAAATCATGAAATTCGCGTGCTGTTTGAACATGGCTTTTGAGCTTTTGATATCACAAGACGGGCCTTGCTTTGTTTACGTTACGTTGAGCGGCGTAATGTTATCGCCATGAACGTAGCGTTTTATGGTTCTATGATGACGTCAGAGGGTTACTGCATGCATGACAACGTCATTGTAAACAACATTCTGAACTGGCCGCCATTTTGGTTTGCCTGTCGAATTTGAAGAGTTTATATGGAGTTTATATGGAGCTTCTGGGCGTTTTCGTCAAAATTTGCTGTCGGAATCGTAAGTTATGCAAGAACAACGATCATCCATGGTTAAATCATTGCATTAACATTTGCCGGATCCCTCGGAAGATATTTGAACATTCGGCCTGGCGGCCCCGTGTTCAAACAGCTTCCTCGGGACCCGGCGAATGTTAATGCATGAAAAACCATGGTTGATCCCTATATTCGACGCTTAACTATTATGCCATGTAACGACAGCGGGGAGACACAGACAGTTATCTAGAAGGCGCCGGAACCTATTCAAACATCTTGAAGCGCGCACGTGTCCAACGCCAGTTACTTGACCAGTTTCAATTGTACTGGAGACACGAATACTTGCCTGGCTTACGAGAACACCGCCGGGTTATAGGGAGAAATCGATGTGTGACGTGGTGCAGATTCACGACGACGGACCCAATATCAGTTGGAAGCTCGCCGTGGTGAAGGATGTCGTCGCGGGCTACGTTGGACTAGTTATATCAGAAAATTAAGAACTAACACTATGTGTGACCAATAGGCTCATAGTGAGATAAAGTATCCACTTGAAGTGAACAGTAGAGACATTTGAGTTGGATAAACATGTGATATATTCTCAGAGACGATTAAAGGATTTCATTATTTCATAAAACCTAAAATAAATATCTGTATATCCGCTAACCTGACCGACCTTGACTTTTTGGGCCGACCCTGCAATTTTTATGGCCATCCAGAAAAAATAAGAAGATTTTCTTACCTACCGATCTTAACATTTTCTAGCACTTTTGATAAAATATCATCAAACTGTCAAAATAAAAGCAAAGCTAATACTTAAAATCATGTTCGTTTGCTTCCTTGATGCTCTTAACTTCATTTTTTGAATGTTTCCAGGTAATATGGCTGGAATTAAGCACTATTAATGATTTTGCTCTTTTTCCATCAAATAAAAAGTTGACAAAAAAAATAATGGACCTACCGACCCTAATTGCTTTCGACATGTTAGCGGAAACACAGCTATTTCGAGGCATAATTATTCAATTAACAATTCATTATAGTCCTAGCATTTAAAGTAACAATATTTCAATTCATTCATTAATTCAGCTCGGCACTTTCTGCGGCCCGGAGTATGTCCGGAATTGTTGATAATGCACTTAACATAGTGCTAGTTTGAACGTGACGTTTACCGGGCAACGTTTCTTATACCGCAATCAGGCATTCTAGTATCCTAATAAAGGGGGTCGATTAACTGCACGCTATAATCGGTAGTGACCTATAATACCTTTTATTACATACCTACTATAGGAAAATTACATTAGAATCTTTCAATACAGGCTCATTTTTTCGCTATTTTGATGGCACAGTCACGTGACGGGGCCAAAAATCCATGTAATATGGATTTTTGGCACTGCCTTTCCATATTGGCACTGCTCCACTCTGTTATTATAGCAATAGAACGTTAATGCCGTACTCCATAAGCTTCAAAATGGCCGCAGAAAAATCACTTGCAGCAATGTCAACCCGACTTCTGGACCTAGACAGAGCGAAAGAAGACAGTGATAACAATAGATTTTGAGAAAAGTCTGATATTTCGTGGCAAGCATGAAAAATGAAAAAAGAAGTTCACTCATGATTGGGAAGCATTGTGAAGGACGTTGCTTTCAAGCACAGCAGGGATGTCCCTCCATTTGAAACAATAAGGTCTTGCCAACAACCTTAAACGAACAGATCCCTTCACTTATGAGGAGCTGGAAATTGTGCGGAAGAAATCTGTTGGAGGGAAAAATGTCCCTAAAATTGTCTTGTATTTTAACATAAACAACCACCGCGACCGACTGCTACACACGGATCGATTATGCAGTAGCTTGATGAATTACACTAAGAGCCTTTAAAATTAAAATGGTCTTCACATAAGCACAAAACATTTTGTAAAATACCTTAAAAAGCATTCTTTGGACTGCAGAAATTCTGTATTTAAAATGGCGATTTGTTTTTGTTTTATTTACAGTTGCGACGTCACTTGTGACGTAATTTGCTGCGCACTACAACGTTACTGTATTAGAAGCCTCCGTGGTGTAGTGGTTACGCTACTCGCCTTGTAAACCAGGGATCGCAGGATCGATCCCGGGCTTCTCCAGACTTTCGGATGAGTCTTTAAACCGAGGTCCCGTCTCCGTATGACCTTAGCTGTTGGTGGGACGTAAAACCCAAACACTCACTCACGCTACTGTATTACCGTGAGCATGGTTAGTGTAGGCCTACTAATCAGTTATATAATTTAAAAGGATTTTTTTTCGGCAGATACCGAAAATATATCCTCAACCCACTCGATGAAACGTTCCCGGCATCAACCTTTAAAAAGTAAATATTCTCTTTTTCTTCATTTCTTCACGTTTCAATATAACTATGCTATATAAATGATGTTTCATTTCATTTCATTTCAAAGCCTTCTACTGGCCGAGATAACTCACAAGTATAATCTTTCACAAGTAGTGTCTGCGTAATAACTCATAGTATAGAGGATTTTTTTTCCCTCCCTTTTTCACCCAACATGATGAAAATCAGACATAAACAGCAATCAACAGGGTTAAGATATAGATGAGACCATTAATCATGCACTCTATATACCTATTTATTGTTGCATTCCATCCTACAAAGAGACAATTATTATTATAATCATTATTATTATTTTCAAATGTTCAGGGGATACTCATGTAATCATATCACATTTCCAGCTTCATTTGACTCTGCTGCATCTGCACCTCTCCTGGGCTTCATCAGTAACCATCCCGGCACCACTGCAAACTGAGGAGAAAAATTGTAAAGAAAAACACCAAGTGCCCCGACCGGGGACCGAGCCCACGACCCTGGGGCAAAAAGCAAGCGAGTCAAACACCAGGCCAAAAGGTTCGGGCCAGCCAGACCGGTCAGTTATGCACTCCAAATAAGGCGATTTATTATGGCGTGCTACTTCATTCCTCTATCCTACAAAGAAACCAATATTTTAATGTTTAAGAGAGACTCATTTAAACATGTCATATTTTTAGATCCTCTTGACTCCGCTTAATCTGGTCCATCCATGGGCTGCAGCAATAATCATCCCGGCACCAGGCACCACTGTAGTAGGAGAAAAAAATCCAGTCTAGTGCCCCGACCGATGATTAAAGGAGCGTGATAACTCAGTGGTTAATCCACTTGCCCCGGACACCATAGGTCCTGGGCTTGATATCGGCAGCGGCCACAAAAGGCCGACGCCCAAACACACTCCAACCGCACCACCTGCAGAATGAATCACATTTCCAGATTTCTTTGACTCCGCTGCATCCGCACCCACCCCAGGACCCACGGGCAACCACCCCACCAGATACCACTGCATCTGAGGAGAACAATCTGTAAAGAAAAACCAACCGAGTGCACCCCAAAATAATGATTGATATATATATCAAAGAATATGTAGTAATTAAAGGTCAACCACACTCAGTCCCATAATGTATGATAAATTTATGTATATCCTCAGACCAGGTACAGCCGTGTCGGCCACTTCCCGCCGTTCAGATATAACCATGAATATAGATAATGATTACAATACATCAAAGAATATGTAGTACTTAATTAAATGTGAACCACACTCATTCCCATAATGTTTAATGAATTTTGAAGGCCAGGTACAGCCGTGTCGGCCACTTCCTGTCCTCCAGATATAACCATGAAAACATGAACCACACTCATTCCCATAATGTTTAAGGAATTTTGAAGGCCAGGTACAGCCGTGTCGGCCACTTCCTGTCCTCCATATATAACCATGAAAACATGGACCACACTCATTCCCATAATGTTTGATGAATTTTGAAGGCCAGGTACAGCCTTGTCGGCCACTTCCTGTCCTCCAGATATAACCATGAAAACATGAACCACAATCATTCACATAATGTTTGATGAATTTTGAAGGCCAGGTACAGCCGTGTCGGCCACTTCCTGTCCTCCAGATATAACAATGAAAACATGAACCACACTCATTCCCATAATGTTTGATGATTATTTTTTTTTTTTTTTTTGGAAGGCCATGTACAGCCGTGTCGGCCACTTCCTGTCCTCCAGCTATAACCATGAAAACAAATGATGATTTCAATATATCAAGATAGATGAAGTAATTGAATGTGAACCACACCCATTCCCATAATGTATGATGAATGTCACTGTATGTATATCGTCAGGCCAGGTACAGCCGTATCGGCCACTTCCTGTCCTTCAGAAGAAATAATGATTGCATCACTCTTACGCCAAACAACCCCATTACCTTGAAATGTCCTAGCATCACCCCCGCCCCACACACACACACACACACACACACACACACCCAGTTAAATTTAAAATCTGTTTGTTGATGATATGAAAACATCTAATGGTTGGTAGATGTCTTCACGGTGAATTTTTGATTCTTCATCATCTTTGTTTTGGTTTTCGTCAAAGAAAGTATTCAAGTCAAGGGCACTTGTACCCAAGTTTAATAAGAGCTCTTGCCTCATAATTTCTCTCTGAGCATCATAGAGTTCACAATCAAGGAGAAAATGGTCTACTGTTTCTCTCTCACCGCAAGCACAAGAGGGATCATCAACCACACCAACAGAGTGGAGGTAGTCTTTGAGTCTGCAGTAACCACTCTGCAATTGCAATATCACCCTCTGATTTCTTGTGCCCTTGAAACTGATTTTCTTCAGTTTGACTACTTGATGGTATTGATGCAAATTTCTGCCTTTTTCCGATATTTCCCATCTTCGTTGCCATTTCCCCATGACTGCTTCTCTTGCTGCATGTTGTATTTGTGCCTGTGTTGCATCTTCTATATCTTCTGGCGTTTCCTCTGCTTCTTTTGCAGCCTCCTTGGCAAGCCTATCCGCTATCTCATTCCCTCTTCTATCTGCATGCCCTGGACTCCACTGAAGAATCTTTACTTCTGTCCCATTCCTTTGTAAATCTGACATAACTTGGATGATGTCAGAGCTTGTTTTCTTGTACTTTTTGTCATCCCAGCCTAACTGTAGAATACCAACTGCACACTGACTGTCACTGAAAATCAAAACTGTATCAATCTTTCTTTTCATCTTTTCTTGTAGGATAAAATCTATTGTCATCTTGATAGCGGCTAGTTCACCAAGGCGAATGGAAGCCAGCTTAGACACAGGTTGTTTGAGCTCTATCGTGTCATCATTTGGTAGAAACATGCAAGAGCCAGCACCACAGGGACCAGTATTTCCTCTGCAAGAGCCATCAGTGAAAGCCATACTGTATCTACTCCTATGCCCTCCAGGAGCCTCTCAATGACCACTCTTGACTCTATCCCCTGTACGGCAGTTCTTGACTTTGAGGATCCAAGATTACTCCAGTATTCTGGCTTTCTTTTTGATGGTGCCATGTACTCCAAATATGTTGCTTCTGGCTCAATAGCATTGAGACTAAGGTCAGTTAACGATTTCATATCATCAACCTGTCGTATCATCAATTCAAATGGAGTTGTTACTTTCTCCCTTGGATTAGACTCCAGTGTTGACTAACATTTAGCGAGTGTTTGCCGTCAAGAGGTAAAACACCTGCTTGTACCTCCAATGCTTCCAAACTCGCTGTGCTAGGACATCCCAAACACAGTGCTAGACCTTTGCGTAGGATTTTTTCAAGCTGACTGCAATTTGCAAGCTGCCAGACTGGAGCTGCATACTCCATTTGTGGGACAACAATGCTGTTGTATAACATAACCATATTAGGAGTACTTATTTTTTCAGTTTTACCAACAATCATCAGAGAACCCAGCGCTTTTGCTGCTCTTTTTTCAACCATATCCAAATGATCATGAAATGATGTAATAAAGAGGTTATGATTGGGTGAAGGTGTGCCTCTAAGTCATATTGGCCCCGGAAGTCATATTGGCCCTCGGGCTAAAGCCCTCGGGCCAATATGACATACCGGTGCCAGTATGACTTAGAGGCACACCTTTACCATTTATACCGCAATCAGGCATTCTAGTAACCCAATAAAGGGGGTCGAATAACTGCACGCTATAATCGCTAGTGACCTATAATACCTTCTACTGACCTTATAATACGTCTAGTGACCGTTCATAGACCGGACCTACTTTTCAGGTCACTAATTTACAACTGTAAACAATAACGTGGGTACGGCGGATAGATTGAAACACCCGCTATATGTAAACTAGGCCTGTGATTTGTTAACAAAATGTCAGAAACCAATTTAAGCAACTGACCAGTATTCTGATTAGAGGGTAATTTCCGCCATATGTAAATTAGAACAAAACGTAAGAATTTCAAGTGTTCCGACATGTTTTTTGAAGGACCTGTTAACGCATAATCATGATTGATATGCTGTTGCAAGATGAAACGTAGGTCATAAAGATTATCATGTTATGATCTCGAAATGGTCAATGAAAATGTGTAATTTAACCAAGGCAGCAATCTGCCTCATATTTGCTCCTAGCAATAACAGAATATGGGAATTCAAGAGAACCGCCTAGTCTTCGTCTTCCGTGAAATGGTCAGAATTTGAACGTGAACTAGCTCGCCATAGTTCTAGTTAAGGTACCTGAAGCATTCATCTTGCTTTGACCAAACCATGGACTTAGGACTACTTATGGTTTAATCAATCAAGATCGTCAAAATCTCGGTGTCAGTGACGGAGAATCTGATTTTCCTTTACGCTCAAGGCCATGACAGTAATTTGTCGAACGTCTGAGACTATAAGTTGTCTTCTTAATAGCAAGACAGAAACCTCCGTGGTGCAGTGGTTAATGGTTATGCTAACTGGGTCGCAGGATCGATCCCGGGCTTCTCCAGACTTTCGGATTAGTCTTTAAACCGAGGCCCAGTCTCCGTATGACCTTAGCTGTTGGTGAGATGTTGAACTCAAACACTCATTCACTATTTTAGCAATACACAGAGTGCTCATTCGTTCATTGTTTTGTCTCGACAGGAGACTATGTGGCAAAGCCATCGACTTAGAGAGAGAGACACAGAGAGAGAGAGAGAGAGAGAGAGAGAGAGAGAGAGAGAGAGAGAGAGAGAGAGAGAGAGAGAGAGAGAGAGAGATTAGAACACTTGCTAAGATTTTCAACTTCGGTTTTTCTGGCTCTTTCAGCCGGATGAGTGGCAACAGTTTATGTTTTTGTTTGTTTGTTTGATTTGAGGTTTAACGTCCCCGTCAACACAGTAAAGGTCATTTTGGAGACGTTGCTTCCAATTTTGTGGGACTTTTACCCGACATTGGAGGGCCGACTCACACCGCTTTCCTTGGGCATGGTTAGATCCTCTAAGCGGTTTACCATTACTCGTGTGCGGGTCGGTTTCCGCTCTGCGTGGAAGCATCATGCAGCCCATATATCTTCAAACCCCGATGGGCGGGGGCCAGGCAACGGTGTATGACAAAATTAATCTCAAAACTTTTCGGAATGGTACTTAATCAACATGCTGATGAAAAATCAAAGCATTGAATACCGGTGGGTTGATTGTCTCTGAGTGTAGGCTGGGAAAATAGTCCTGGACCAGATCCTGCGGCGTCTGAGTTGGGTCTACGACAGTTGTCAAGCGCGACCCATGGTTCCAGTCCAGATTCAAAAGATAACCTACTGCGATAAAATTAACGCTACTATTTTCTATAAATAAGTTATATGGGTTTCATGCAAATCCGTGGCAGTTACATGAACTTCAGCACTGAAGCGTTTTTTTATGCTTTGTAACTTTGGGCCGATTGACAAACAATCGACCTATAAAGTTGTTGGTGCTTGAAAGGTCCAAGTCTGATTATAGCCTGCGCATAATGCCGATCTTGTCAGCGCTTTTGATGCTCGTGTATATCAACAGGGAGCTTTGGTGGTTTCTGTCCATGGCTGTCATTATTTAGCATTAAAGCTGGCGATAGCTGATAAAACATAAATTGACACATTCATCGCCATAATCATTTTCATATTTAAACTTCATATACTTAGGCCCCGCCCATCGGGGCTTGCAGAAATGATCTGAAACCGACCGTAAACCGCTGAGCCTCTCGTCGCGTTTATGAAACAGACTGATTTCCGTCCAAAAATACCCTAATCACGTCTCTCTCTCTCTCTCTCTGACTGTCTTTCTCTCTGACTGTCTTTCTTTCTCTCTCTCTCTCTCTCTCTCTCTCTCTCTCTCTCTCTCTCTCTCTCTCTCTCTCTCTTACACACATGTCCGCGCGCACACACGTACACACCGCCCCCGGTCATCGGGGCTTGAAAAATAGATTGGGCTGCATGATGCTTTCACACAGAGCTGAAACTGACTGCACAGGAATACTGTTAAACCGCTAAGAGGTTCTAAGCCTTCCCAGGAAAATTGATGCGAGTCGGGACCGTCCATGCATATAAACCCTATGGGTTCATTGAGCGGCAGGGTTTGATATGTCATTTCATCACAGTTCCACACAAGTGCAAGCAACGTCTCCAAAATGACCTACATAATGTTGACTGGGACGTTTTGTTTGTTTGGTTTGAGGTTTAACGTCGCCGTTGGCACTGTACAGGTCATGCTTTGGAGACACTGCAACCAATTTTGTGGGACTTTTACCCGACATTGAGATGAAAAAACATCACAAACCATATCGCCCAATGAATCAATAGGGTTTATAATCATGGACGCTCCGACTCGCAATGCTTTGCCTGGGCAGGCTTAGATCCTCTAAGCGGTTTACCAGTACTCATGGACAGTCGGTTTCAGCTCTGCGCGGAAGCATCATGCAACCTATCTATTTCATCAAGCCCCGATGGGTGAGGACGGTGGCGTAAAGCCTCAAATCAAACAACACATACGTACGCACGCATGCTCCTTCGTGCCCCGCCCATCGGGGTTAGGAGAAATTGACTGAGCTGCATGGTGCTTTTACACAGAGCTTAAACGGATCGCACATGAGTACTGGTAAACCGCTTAGGATGTCGAAGCCCTCTCAGGCAAAGTTATATGAGTCGGACCACCCATGCATATTAACCCAGTTGGTTTTCATTGGGTCGCACGGCTTGAGATGTCATTTCTTTCTTTTCTTTTTTGTCTTTCTCTATATACTGCCATACGCCATCGCGTACATTCTAGGCAGGTAACACGCTCCCTTTGATATCATCTCAGTGTCGGGTAAAAGTCCAACAAAAGTGGAAGCAACGTCTCCAAAATGACCTAAATAGGCTTGACGAGAACGTTAAACCTCAATTCAAAATTCAAAAACTGATATTCATTCGGAGCCGTTGATCAACAACTGTTCGACGCTTATGACCCACAAATAGGAACTGCGAAATCAACGTTCGCAGCCGCGGAGATTTTGAAATAGGCTATAATTACGCTCTAACTTTCCATCCGAAAATAACTTGCCTACGTGACAAAAAACGACAGGTCAAGTGCAGTTTGTGGGTCAGTGCAATTGCTAAATCTTTCTGCAATCAATAGTAATAACCTCTGTCTACTGACCTATAATACGTCTAGTGACCGATTATAGACCGGGCCTACTTTTCAGGTCACTAATTTACAAGTGTTAACAATAGCATGCAACCTTTTATACATGGGAAAACAACGAAACTGCAAGTTAAAATCTTTGCAATATTTATTTGAACAGATTTTCAGAAATGTCAGTTAAATTCTTACGTTCTCGGCCTTTCCTGGTTTGAATGGCCCGTTGGAATAACTGCGCACTGCTACTGCAGTTGCGTCTCAACCTCGAAAATAATTTCTAAAGCTAAAATAAACTATATATTTGCAGATTTTCATTCAGTATGTAAAGCGCTGAGAAATTTTATTCGAGCGTCCATGTTGTTTTCTACGTCTTTGTGATGCGGTGACGTCAGAAACTTTGCACTCGTTGACGTCACGTTATACTACGTGTGCGCGCCATGACACTGAATGTCGTTTAACATGCCACACTGTCTGCTGTCTTTTTTGCATAAATTTGCTAAATTATTGCAAAACCCCTTGATTGTTTTGAATTGCGGTAAAACTAAATACATGATTAGTGTCTTTAATTATAAAATATAATTGGTTCGCCGCGACAATTTTATAGGGGCTCGCTAAAGCTCGCCCCCATAAAATTGTCTAAGGCTCACCGATTATATTTTATTATTAAAGACACTAACGATGTATTTACTATATGAACGCCGCTTCTGTTGTCTTGTAATGCTTGTATATTGTTTTTCAGTTCCGAAAAGGATCAGAAAGAAAACAGTCGAACCTGGAGTAGTTCTCAGTTTTCAGTTCTTTCCCCTCATCCCGACGTAATGACTCCATGACAATCTCATTCCACTTCATCGTGTATTCCACTTCCCTCTGAGATGCTGCAAATCTCAACCATGTCCACTCCTCGATATTATCTTACCATCTCTTCTTTCGCAATCCACGCTCTTTTGTTCCAATAACTACAGTCGAACTTCAGTGGCTCGAACACCTTTGGGACTTCGAAAATCTGTTCCAGACAGGGGTAGTTCGAGCCACTTAGGGTTACTGCAAGGAGGCATAAATAGATCCTTTTTGACATCTTTTCTGTGTTCTATAATGAAAATGTATGTTGTGTGTACTCATTAGAATCGCCTCATCGAGGCGATTCTAATGAGTACACACAGCATACATTTGCAAGTAAAAAAAAAGCGAAAAACACTTAAATTATCCCTACTATTTCTTGTGTACAGGATTTCTCCAGGGGCTCAATAATGGGTTCGACTCAGTCATGGTAAACGAGTCATCGGTGTTCGAGCCATCGATGTTCTACTGTATTCTCCGAGTATTGTCTTGATGAGGCCTTAGTTGGAGACATGTCCATACCATCTCAGCCTTTTTCCCTTTACTGCAGTCAGACGCTCTTCGCGGGGGCCAACCAGTGCCAGAACCCGACTGCGGACCTATTCATTTGTGATTGTGGTCCTTGTATCTTTCTGTGGTATCTCATCTCTAGGGATTTGGTTCTTCTTTCCAGTCCCACTGTCAGTGTCCTACAGAAATATGAGCCAGCGCACGACAAAACCTACAATAAGACATGTGAGCCCATCGAAGACTCAGATCAGCCTGCGCATCCATATAGTCTAATCAGAGACTTCTCTTGCTGCATGAAGAAGAATTGGGCCCTTAGCTATCCTTAGAGCGCACAACGAAGACTCTGATCAGACTGCGCGGATGCGCAGGCTGATCTGAGTCTTCGTTGGGCGCATACGTCTTATTGTAAGTTTTGTCGTGCGCTGGCTCATATTGAGATGATAAGTGAGCGCAATAATCTCACCTGCGTTTGGGGCGATATGGTCCTGACTTTCCAAATTACAGTTGTCTTCCTTTGTGATGTGGTCCTTGTGAGAGATGTTTTTATCCTTCTCTGTAGCATCTCATGTCTTGGTTTTGGATACTTCTCTCCAGTTCTGCTGTCAGTGTCCAAGTTTCACATGCAGATGATCATTTGTTTGATTTTATGTTTAACATCCCCGTCGACACTATATAGGTCATTTTGGAGACGTTGCTTCCAATTTTGTGGGACTTTTACCCGACATTGACATGAAATGACATCCCAAGCCCTGGCGCCCAATGAAACCAATAGGGTTTATAAGTATGGACGGTCCGACTCGCATCGCTTTGCCTGGGCAGGCTTAGATCCTCTAAGCGGTTTACCAGTACTCGTGTGCGGTTGGATTCAGCTCTGCGTGGAAGCATCATGCCGGCCATTTATTTCTTCAAGCCCAAAAAGGCGGGGCCGCATATTTAGATGCTAAGTGAGCGCAATATTTTCACATAGTGTGCAGCGATATGGAATCGTCTTCGCTAGTTAGTTTCAGCTTTAAAAATGTAGCAGCTGTTTGTGCAACTCGAGCAAGAACTTCGGATTTATAACCGTCATCTGTCACAACAGAGCCTAAATACCACTGTCTCTAGCATTTGTCCATGGGTCTCTATATCATCTCCAAAGTCTTCTGTTTCGCCTCATGCTCTCGGTCTTCTCAGGACTTACCGTAAAAATCTTAAATATTCGGACACCTTAACGACTTGCTGTTATTCTCCTAAATTTTTACAATTTATTTCACGATCCAGCAAAGAGTCCAAAAGGTACAGACGGAATGGCAAACAGTGTAGACCCTGATCAGACTGCCTGACCTTGGTCTGCACTGTTTGCTTAGGCCTGTCTACCCCAATACTTTGGACCATTGCGGTATTACAATCCAAAATCTTGTGGATGCCTGGCCGAGGTAGTGTACTAAGACACTGAGAATCTGCGAAGATCCAGCCTATGCATCGATGCCATCTGCGAAGCGCAGATTTGTGATGTTTTTTTTTTTTTTTTTTTTGGGGGGGGGGGGTTGTTGTTTCTCCATTGCTGGCAGTTTTCTCATGTTCATCAAAGGTCTCAGACATGATTCGTTCCATGAAGGTACTGAAGAGTGTTTGTGAGAGGAGGCACCATTGCCTGATTCCAATTATGGTTCTGAACCAGTCACCTAAATTCCAATTGGTGAGTACAACACTGCAAGCTTTGTCAAATACCTGTTGTTGACCAGATTCCCACTGATGTTGTACTTCCCCACTATTGCCCACAATGCTACGTGCCACACTTTGTCGAAAGCTTTCTTGAAGTCGAGGAAGACATACTAGAGATTTTGCTGATGCTGCAGGTACTTCTCACAGAGTATTCTCAGGTTAAAATCTCTCCTCTATTGTACTGCGTCCAGCTCTGAATCCAGCTTTTTCTTCAACGATTTTCTTTTCTGCCTGTGGTCTCAGTCTATTCAAGATAACTCTGAGCATGGCTTCGATAGGATGAGAGATGGGACTTATCGTAACCCAGTTCTGGCATTGTTGAAGTTCTCCTTTCTCGAGAAGTGTCATGACCAGCGCTTGTGTCCATGGAGTGGGCCATACGCCTGTTTTCCTTATCTTATTGTCGATTATTGTCAGTACATCTATTGCATGGTCACTACCAGTTTGCACCAGTTCGGTTGGTATATTATCAACTCCCAGTGCTTTTCTCTTCTACAGTGCCTCGGTTGCTACCTGTATTTCTTCAATGAGGATGGGAAGAGTGTCGTATTTGGGCAATATGGTACTTTGTACTGCTTGGTGGATGGTTCAGAACAGAACTCAGTCTAGCTGGTTAGGATGTGCTAGTCCTCTGTGAGACATTTCCCTGATTTTCTTTCACAGGTGGTACATTAGAATGCTTTTTCTTGGTAAGGTCTTTCACCAACTGATAAGCTTAATTCTTTGCTTCCATACCTTGCCAAACTGTTCTCAGTGTTGCCACAGACGTTAGCTATACTATTCGCTTGACCTCCTTAACCCACATATGCCTAGCGGCCCTTTTCTGTGACATTGACAAACAGTGCAGACCCCGATCAAACGCCGCGGAACGCGACGTCTGATCTGGGTCTACACTGTTTGCTTAAAGAACATTCATTTTTGTAAAATTTGCCTGATTCCAATTACGGTTCTGAACCAGTCACCTAAATTCCAATTGGTGAGTACAACACTGCAAGCTTTGTCAAATACCTGTTGTTGACCAGATTCTCACTGATGTTGTGCTTCCCCATTATTGCCCACATTGCTACGTGCCACACTTTGTCGAAAGCTTTCTTGAAGTCGAGGAAGACATACTAGAGATTTTGTTGATGCTGCAGGTACCTTTAACAGAGCATTCTCAGGTTAAATCTCTCATCTATTGAACTGTGTCCAGCTCTGAATGCAGCTTTTTCCTCAACGATTTTCTTTTCTGCCTGTGGTCTCAGTCTATTCAAGATAACTCTGAGCATGACTTCGCTAGGATGAGAGATGAGACTTATGGTAACCCGGTTCTGGCATTGTTGAAGGTCTCCTTTCTTGAGAAGTGTAATGACCAGCGCTTGTGTCCATGGTGTGGGTCATACGCCTGTTTTCCTTATCTTATTGTCGACTGTTGTCAGTACATCTATTGCATTGTCACCACCAGTTTGCACTAGTTCGGTTGGTATATTATCAACTCCCAGTGCTTTTCTCTTCTTCAGTGCCTCGGCTGCTACCTGTACATCTTCAATGAGGATGGGAAGAGTGTCGTATTTGGGCAATATGGTACTTTGTACTGCTTGGTGGATGGTTCAGAGCAGAACTCAGTCCATCTGTTTAGGATATGCTAGTCCTCTGTGAATTATTTCCCTGATTTTCTTTCACAGGTATTTCATTGGAATACCTTTTCTTGGTAAGGTCTTTCACCAACCGGTAAGCTTAATTCTTTGCTGCTATATCTTGCCAAACTGTTCTCAATGTTGCCACAGACGTTAGCTATACTATTCGCTTGACCCCCTTAATCCACATATGCCTAGCGGCCCTTTTCTGGGACATTGGCAAACAGTGTAGACAATGTCCCAGAAAAGGGCCGCTAGGCATATGTTAAGGAGGTCAAGAGAAAAGTATAGCTAACGTTTGTGGCAACACTGAGAACAGTTTGGCAAGATCTGACAGCAAAGAATTAAGCTTAAAATTACCGCGGCGTCTTGTCTAGATCTACACGTTTGCTTAAAGAACATTCATTTTTGTAAAATTTGCCATAAACAAAAACAAACCTGTCACCCCTATACTTATGTAATTGGAAATGGACCATTCCAAACTTACAATGTGGAATATTCCATTGTCATACATGGGTTAATCATCGTCTTTACTTTTGTATCGCACGGTGCCTTCTGGCTTCAACTGCGTGTTCATCATTCTTCTTCTTCTTTCATCACAGGCATTAAGTATGTCTGATATATCCCAAAGCTTCTTTATGTCCCCGTTTTCTAAACCTCTTTCTATCTGGTTCAGTTAAGAGGAATGGGAACACATTCAGGGGGCGTGGGGAGGGGCAACTCCTGCAAAAGTATGTTTGTCTTTCAAGTCAATAGGAGTCAGCTCTTAAAGAAAAGAATTTGTTCCTGAGGAGCAAATTCTTTCGTTTAAGAGTAGACCCCTTTTTCGGTGGGACAGGGCTTATAGAAAAGCAATTAGGAAGTTTCCCTTTGAAAAATGGTAGAAAAATCTGCCAAAATGTTCCCATTCCCCTTAAAGACGCATTATTGAGCTATCCGGAAAAAATGCTTCCAAAAATAAAATACATATAGCCGGTATTTTTCTTTAAAACAATACAAATGAATGCATTTTATGCAAAAATGCGAACAATTATGATGACTGGTAAATGAGTTTGAGAGGGATTCCCTAACTAGGTTTCGAACACTAGTTAGATCTATTTTTAGCTTGTGACAAAAATAGAATCCCCATATATGACGTTATGCGACGTTCATTTTTGGCCTTGTTTGCTTAGGCCATGCCTGAATCGGAAAAAATATGACGCTGAATACCATGCCATAAGTAACTACACTCAGAGACGATACTGTCGCCATGTATGTGTAAAGTGACAGATTTTATTTTTAAAACAGAAATTCCGAACACATGTTCAGAGCGAAGGGTAAACACGAATGAAAACGACCATTTTCACAAAGTTCTGAAGCTGTATTTGGCTCCAAAAGTGTACACATGACAAAGAAGTATGCATTGAAGATAAAAACCAGAAAAAAATTGAGACCCGGTAGCTCAATAATGCACCTTTAAACCATCTTTAATTGCTGCTGTGTGTAAGTCAATGTCTATCTCTTCAGCACCGAGAATGGTAACACTTATACAACAAAAATATAACGGATTTTCCTCTTAAAGTGTAATTTAAAAATGCCATGATAGATGGCATTATTTTGGAAGAATGTATTTTCCTAATGGTGCTAATCTATAGCAAAGCTAAGGTATGCAACGTGTACCCAGAGGGCATACAACGTATCGGCGTCATAGCAACGTTGATTAAGATTACGCTGCAACGCACTTTGGTGCTACCTTGCTGAAATGCCATGACGTTGATGCTACGTTGATATGGCGTTGTTGAAAAAATCACGTGGTCATTTGGCTAGGCAAAGTCGACGTCGATGAAAGGTTATGACACTGTGTCGACGTTCACCCAAATAACGTAACATCGACGTTTACCCGACATTGTCTTAACGTCATGGCTCGAGCAAGACGGCCATTCCCCGCTCACTAAGCTAAACACATGTTTTGCATTGCACGTTTCTCGCTAAATTGACGTTAAACTAACGTTACATTGACGTCAAATGCCCGCCGGGAATTCCGCTACACAAACCTGACCCATTACTCAAACTGTCAAATGATTATTCCCCATAGTACACGAGTTGTTATATACTTCCTTCTATTTTCTTTTGTGAACTTAACATTTTATGTGTAAAAATATATTTTACTGAATAAAGCTACATATACGGATAAATATTAAGGATATGAAAGAAAAGATGTCTCCATATTAATGGTTTTTGAGCAAAAATATGGATAAATATTGTGCACATTTCATAAAACAGAAGTTGCGTATCTTCGATTGGTCATTAACCTTTTAGTTTGCTTTTTGTGACGGTATTGAGTCATGTCTGATTGTAAATGCATATAAGGTAAGTAGAATAAGAGCGTTTAAAGAAAATCGTTCAGAATGAAACACGTTTTGTTTGATTTCGGGTTTTAAGTCCATGTCAACACTTTTTATGTCATTTTGGAGACATCGCTTCTAATTTTGTGAGACTTTTACTACGTACCGTCCAAAACAAACCAATATACATGTATAGCGTTTATATGCAGGGACCACTCGCACCACTTTGCTGGGGCAGGTTTTGGACATTCTAAGCGGCTTACAAGTACTTTTGTGCGGTCGGTTTCAGATCATGCAGTCCAATCTATTTCTCCAAGCCCCGATGGGCGGAGGTCATTTGTCAGATGAAAAAGGAGGTGAAAAAGTTATTCAGACTTACCTTTTTTGGGAGTCGAGCCCGGGTCGCCCACACCACAGTAACCTCCTAGCTATAAAAGCCGGCATTTTCATGTGGGTAGAACGTTGAACTGCCATCTGGGATACCCGGTTGGACTCCCGGTCGAGACAACATTAAGATAACACACATGCACCCGTGCGACATAGTGCATTTTTTCATTTCGGCCCCGGGGCTTGGAGAAATAGATCGGGCTGTGCGATGTTTCCATGTAGAACTGAAACCGACCACACATGAGTACTGGTTAACCGCTTAGAAGGACTAAGCCTGCCCAGGCAAAGTGATGTGAGTCCGACCATCCAGCTCATATAAAGCTTTTGGTTTCATTGGATGGTAGGGCTTGAAATGTCATTTCATCTCAATATCGGGTAAAAGTCCCACATAATTGGAAGCAACGTCTCCAACATGACCTAATTATTGTTTACGGGGACGTTAAACCTCAACGCAATTCAATTAAAAGCATTTTTTTCATATCTGCAAAAATGCTCATTTTCTGATTAAAATCCGTGATATTTTTCTTATTTAGACAGCAAACATAGGTTGTGGATGCTCATTAGAACCGCCTCATTGAGGCGGTTCTAGCGAGTACCTACAACCTATGTCTTGGAGCAGAAATAAGAAAAATAATGTTTACCCCGTAAACCCCAGTTTTCTCTATATGAAGTGGGGTTGAGGGGGTGTTCATTACACATGATGAGTATGAAGAATGTTTTCTGCCCATTGTCACACTGTAGAGAATTGGGGGTGGGGGTGGGGGAGGGGGTGCAAATGCATTCACCAGTTCACTGTGTATGTATTAACTAGGTATGAACCCAGCTGGCATTCAACGCTGAAGTCGTTTCAAGGTTGTTTCAACATTGAGATGCACTCATTAACCCTTTTTGTACCAAATGGAATCCTCCTCCTTATCGTATATAGCAGGAGTTCATTTCAAAATTTAGGGATGTCAGGCTGTGTTTTCAACAAAATTTATTTGGACAATGACTGAACTTTTAGCAAACAGTGGAGGCCCTGATCAGACGCCGCGTTCTGCGGCGTCTGATCTGGGCCTGCACTGTTTGCCAATTACCCCTTTAGGTGTTTCTGGTACTAAATGGGTTAATAGGCGGGACTAAAAGATTGTAAAATCAGCGTACAAAATGGGATATTGTCAAGCAAACACCAAAGAACGCGGCGTCTGGTCAAGGTTTTTCACCGTACGTTAAGAACAGTTGTATTTGCCCAAAATTTACAACGATTGAAACCAAACAGACGTATAGGCCTGTTCAAAGGTGTTAAGCTGTTTTCATGCAGAGCTGAGACTGCATCTGAAAATGTCGTCTGCTTATGTCGTCTGCTGAATTTTTTTGCAACTGTTTTAAAATATATTGTATTTTCCTAAAACTTGAACCACTGTCTGAAACAAACCAGACGTATAGACCTGTCCAAAGGTGTTAAGCTGTTAACCTTTAAGACGCGGAGAGAAATTGCATCTGAAAATGTCGTCTGCTTATGTCGTCTGCTGAATCTATTGGAAATGTTTTAAAATATATTTTTTGCTAACAGGCAAACAGTGTGCATCCAAATCAGACTGCTCGAGCAGTCTGATTTGGGTCCACACTGTTTGCAGAAATGACTTTTACAGAAAGCATAGGCGACAAAGCAGACGACAATTGTCGTGATTGACATTTCATGGGATAAGTTGTTGTCACATCAGGTTAACAAAACCTTGTGATCAGCACCCCTTCAAACCCCTTTTTATATACTAAGTGGGGTTTATGGGAGTTTTCATTATTTTACTATTTTTGTTTTTGCTCAGAAACATAGATTGTGGGTACTCGTTGGAACCGCCTTCTTGAGGCGGTTCTAACGAACACCAAAAATATATATATTTGGACTTAAAAGAAGAAAAATATCGAACTTGTTCATCTAACAAAAATGCCAGTTCTGAACATAAGAAAATAAACCGACATTTATCGCATGTAGTAAACCAGGGGTCGCAGGATCGATCCCGGTTCCCCAGACTTTCGGAGAGGTCCCGTCTCCGTATGACCTTAACTGTTGGTGGGACGTAAAACTCAAACACTCACTTCTGAGGAGCAAATCCTGTTTTAACATCGGAGTCCTATTTCATATGACGAAAACACGCCTATGCATATATGTTGAAAATTTTACCTAAAAAAAAAAAATCAGATAAAAGATTCTGAAATTTTTCATATTTCTGCTAAAAGCATAGATTGTGGGTACTTGTTAGAACCGCCTCACCTAGGCGGTTCTAACAAGTATTCACAATCTATATTTTGAGCAGAAATAAAACAAAATAATGTACACCCCTGTAAACCCCAGTTTTACTGTATAAAAATGTGGGTTAAGGGTATCAAAATTATTTAGATGTGTTTTCATGATGCTCAATTTTAGGGAAAAAAGAAATTCTTTAAAGGATGTCTTCCTTGTAAATTTGAATGAAACTACCCAGGTGTGACCATTTCTTTTAAGTGAGATACGTCATGTTGTTGCTACGGCGTAGGTGGCGGTAATTGTGGTGACAATGCAGGAATGGTGTTGTTGGTGGTGTAAACAGCACGTCAGCCAGTGAAGGTCATCCGCGGAAAAGGAGAACGTGAGAAGATAGTACCAGAAAATCAAAAAGGGGGAATGGAGAATGAAATGGAAGAATGAAAGTGGAGAAACAGAATAAAAGAAACCTTTGCCAGCTATGAAAGGGGAGAATGAATGTGGAGAAACAGAAGAAAAGAAACATTTTCCACCTCATCACGTGAACATGCCTATATAATTCTGATACACTTGAACCCCACTTTTATATAGTAAAACTTGGGTTTACAGGGGTAAACCTTATTTTTCTTATTTCTGCTCTAAAATATAGATTGTGGATGCTCGTTAGAACCGCCTCGATGAGGCGGTTCTAACTTGTACCTACAAGCTACATTTTGAGCAGAAATAAGGAAATTATCACAATATTTTATCCTAAAATGGTAGTTTTTTTTCGGCGAAAAATTTACATTGTACAATTTAGGCGTGTTTTCGTAATGTATTCGACAGTTAGGACACGTCTACAAAACAGCAGAAACATAAAATACATAAACAAGTAGCATACGGGCCTCCTTGGCCAAATGGGTAAGAGCGCTGACTCTTAATCATAAGGTGTTTCGAGATAAGTGAAATAATCTTGAAAGGGTCGTAAAAGCAAAACCAAAATCAAACCAGCAATTCAAAGCGACCAAACGGGTGTCATGTGAAATTATACAACCATACACACAACTGACGGCCCCGACCATCGGGGCTTGGAGATATAGATTGGGCTGAATGGTGCTTCCACGCACAGCTGAAACCGACCGCACGTGAGTACTGGAAAACCGCTTACACGGTCAAAGCCTACCCAGGCAAAGTAGTTTGAGTCGGACTGTCTATGCATATAAACCTTATTGGTATCATTGGGCGGCAAATATTGTGATGTCATTTCATCTCAATGTCGGGTATTAAAGTCCCAACGTCTCCAAAATGACCTATATAATGTTGAAGGAGACGTTATGCCTCAATTCAAACAAAAGACATCATTGATGGGTCGACTGCATATAAAATTAGGGCCGTAGACTGTAATAACTGACGTGGTATTGAACTCTAAATTTCCACACTCTTAGCAAACAGTGTAGCCATTGACCAGACGTTGCAACGTTTTTGCAATGCCCAATTTTGGAACTCTAGGAATACAGTCAAACTTCACTGCATGACGATAACACCCCGTGTGACAAAGTGCATTTTTTCACATCTCCAAATTGGCTACTTTTCTGATGAAAATCCGTGATATTTTTCTTATTTATACTCAGAACATAGGTTATGGGTGTTCGTTAGAACGGTTTCTGGTCAACTCGTACCTAAGTCAACTCGTACCTTAGTCAACTCGTATCCGATTTTGGTCAACTAGTACCTTAGTCAACTCGTACCTAAGTCAACTCGTACCTTAGAAAAAATAAAATTTGTTTTGGGGTAAGTTTGGCTTAAGTACACATATATACAGGTCAACTTTATGGTCTATGCAGACTTCTGATCCTTTTCCCGACGATGAAGACAATACATAGTGTGTGCATGACGCCAAATGTACGCACGTGCGCCAAAATGGCGCCTTTCATGTGTGTGACCCCCATATCCCTTTAGCCAGACATAATTTATGGGTGCTCGTTAGAACTATCCCTGTTGGGCAGCTCTAACGAGTGCCAACAATCTATGCTCCAAAGGGATGTGATTGGTACATAACATCATGCTCAACATAAGACGAACTTCATATGTAAATATGTAAATGAAAATAACGAGAAAAATATAATTGTAGAACTTACATTTCATGCTCAGTTGCAAATAAAATGTAGTTATACAATTATAATTTGTTCTCATATATGCTCAAAACATAAATGTTGGCTAACATAAATGTTGCATATTCCTTATTACTGTTACTTTACTGTTACCCCTGGGGTACGAGTTGACCAAAATAGGTACGAGTTGACTAGGGGGTGCGAGTTGACCAAAGAACGGGTACGAGTTGACCAAAAACAGGTACGAGTTGACTCAGGTACGAGTTGACTTAGGTACGAGTTGACCAGTTACCGTTAGAACCGCCTCATTGAGGCGAATCTAACGAGTACCCACAACCTATATGTCTTGGAGAAGAATTAAGGTATATAATGTATACCTCCGTTAACCCCAATTTTCTCCTTCAATATATAGTGGGATTTAGTGGATGTTCATTTTACGGATGTTGTTCATTGTTCACGTGATGGGCTCCTTTGGGGTCCTGTAAATGTGTTGGAGACTGGGATCTTCGAGCCATCGAGGCTGTATCATAGTGCCAGGCCAGGAAACAAAACAGTGGTATCCTGAAATAAATGTATGTGGTGTGTACTGATTAGAATCGCCTCATCGAGGCGATTCTAATGAGTACACACAACAAACATTTTCAAGATTTTTAAATAAGAAAAATATCCTAAACATATTTATATCTGCAGTTATGGTAAATTCCCTAGAGACTCATAAATAAG